>JASVER010000089.1:3668278-3687055 GCA_030449065.1 Oceanodroma leucorhoa | reverse complement strand
AGCCTAGCGGCGACCGGGCCGAAATGCAGCGGGGACGGGGGGGGTCGTTTGTGGCCCCCCTCGGAACCTGGGTCACCCTCCCCCGGGTCTGGACGTGTCGGCCCGGCCGGAGGCGTCGAGGGGCCGGCACCGCCCCGTCCCCTCTGCCGCCGCGGAGGCCTGACCCGCCGCCACCCCGGCCCTGGGGGTGAGGCAGCCCCTGACGGGGGGTCTGGGGGGGCTCAGGATCCCCCCCGCGCTGCCCCCAGGCTTCCCCAGCACCCCCGGCTCTGGCTGTGGGGTCGGGCACCTCCGGCCCTGGCCAGCCTGGGTGCCGACATGTGGAGCAGCATCCCCAGGAGAGATGCTCTCCGGGGCTGGTTTTCGGTCTCCTCCACACCTTTTGAGCATCCCAGGCTCCTGGATTTCGGATCACCAGCCCCATGCAGGYGTGGGGTAAGGAAGAGGACGCACCACTCCTGCCCCAAAGGCTGAACACGAGAGACAGATTATAACAAAGCATCACTTCGACCACAGATAGAAAGCAGCCGTCTCCGGTATCCAGCGGTACAGCGTCTGACAGCTTGCAGCCATACCACACAACAGCTCAGGACGGGAAGTGATCTCCTCTTACAAATTACAGGAGCCGATTTACACAGGGCAAACACTTCCCGTTTTGCAGAGACCAGAGTGAGACCGCAAACGGCAGCGGGTCAGGGCCTCCGCTTCCTTCGTAGCTCTCCAAACCCTTCCGGACRTGCTGCGGGAGGAACACCGCACCTCCGGGCACCCGCGGCCGGCCTCCCACAGCACCCTGCCGCGGCCAGCAAGACTGTTTCGGAAGCACATCTGTGGGTGCCAGACCCCGAGCACRCGTTTGGGATGGTCCAAAACTCTCGCAGGGCGGTCCTCCGTGCAGAGACTTTTCCCCACTCAATCGTTTCATCCGTGTCTGGCAGCTAAACGATCCTTAGCCTGGGTAAAAATCTGTAAGGCTTTGACAAGGAACACAGACATCAGTAAGAGTGAAAACATTAGAGGCAAACCTTTGGCTTTCAGTGCGTACAAGTACATGTGCCACAACATTTGCTTTCCCMAAGTTAAACGCAGATCAGCATCTCCTCTGCGACACGGCGCCTTGCAGTGAGCTTTGTTGACTGCAATCTCTTTTCCTAATCCAGGCTTGTTTCGGGGGAAACAGGCGATTTTATCAAATTTCTTTACTGTCCTTTGATATGGGTCTTAGCTGCTAATGACGCTAGGAAGTAAAAAGAAATGGGAATAGAAATACACAACTATGAAGAATTAAAATAGTGAATTTAATTCAGCCAGTTCCAACTCAATTGATAATTCCCTGAAAAACAAACCTTGCACAGAAAACACAGAACACAAATGTGTTTGTCTTGACAGCTGGCGAGCACAACTAAGTGAAAAGGTGAATGGAGTATTTCTGCCTTCTCTGAAAAACAAAAGGTGCCATACATTCTGAAAATGCTCCTTGTTTTTTACTGAATGGGTTGGTTTGGAGGTAGCTATTGGAAAGGCTTTGCAAGGAAGGCAGAGGTCTATACTCTGATACACGCAGTAATTTCAGATGCCCAGGTTGAAATGTTTTACAAATGTCTGGTTTTCAAAAAGCATTTATGCTTCCTTAAAGAAAAACCCAGGGCTTTAAAAAATGGCTCAAATTTGCCCAGAAACCTGAAGAACCAAAAAAATCTATTATTATTTTTAAAAAATCATAAGCCCAGCTTTCCCAGCGGTCTCTGCTTGGGCTTCAGGGAGATTAAACGTGCAACGAAATGATGCGACGTTAACGCTCTCGCCAGCCCGTGACGAGGGAGTTAGCTGGACAGCCTGGCTCCGTTTCTCTTAGCACTGAAATACTTTTTCCAACCCAATACCAAAAAAGGTTTGTTTCTAGGTCAAGACCTCAGTACTAAATTTTAACCAGGGGCTGACAGTCAAATCTGAACGCAGCTGTAAAATGGATTCGCAATAGAAGCTCAGGCATTCTTTTTCTAATTAGAAAACAGTCATTGAGCCTTGCGCGCTTAAAGGTGAAAGCTATTTTTGACATAAAAATTAGCACGTAGTTCCTCTGACATCCTTCAGTTGCTGCTCTGGAAGCTGTGAGCAAATGATCCAAAGATAAGCAAGAAGTAGAAACATGCAGAATTAAACAAATAGGTAGAAGTTTTAAGTTTTATTCTGCCTGACAATTAGGAGAGGAAGAGGTTTATTTTTACACTTACGATTTATCCTAAAAAGCACCAGTAAAAAGGTCCACTTAAGCACCGAGATGGACCTCAAAGGCATTTAAAAACTTGAAGTGCTTTTAATAGCTGCCTTTTGAATACACTGTTAAATCTATTTTTGAGATGGATTAACTAAGCCACCAATAAAGCGAGGCAGTTTTCAGAAGGACCCAGCAGTGAAAAACTGCAGTCCACTGCTCAACAACTCGGCTCCCATACGGGGACCCTAAGATAAAAAAAATACCAGAGTACTGGATGCTTTTAAAAACCTGACCGTTAAATCTGATTTTTTTCTTCCTTCTTTCTTTGGTGGGAATCTAACCCTGACAGCCCTGAAAATTAACCCCAAGCAGTTTTCAAAATACGGCTCAGAGTGACTGTTTCTAAAATAAAAGTGAGCGAAGAGCGAGCAGAACTCGGAGGGCTTACCACCACCAGTAATGCCACCGACTAATCCCTCGGCAACCCCGGCCCCTTTATGTAACCTGGGATTGCTGCAGCTCAAACAGCTTACGGGGTTTTTGGTGTTTTTCTTTAAACCTCTCGTGGACAAATGCAAACRCATTAAATACTTCTTGTCTTCTGCCACTCTAAAGAAAAAGTTATTGTAAGAGGGGAAAAAATCTTTTATTTGTGAACAATGGCAAATAGAATTTAACTCATATGCCGAGAATAACACGTGTTTCTCTCTCTCATGCGTGATCTTGACTGAACAGAAATCTTCCCAATTTGTAACACTCGGGTATAACTCTCCAATGGTAAGACATAAAAGGTCGAATCCCAAATTCCTCCTCACCCCGAACACCCTCTGGAAGTGGTGGGGTGTTCCAAATAAAGGAAAAAACGTGCCCAAGGTAAACCATTTATACAATTCCCTGGCAGCGTGGGCGGCTGTGCGGTAATACTCACTTCCCCGCAGCGCCTCGCCAGCACAGAGCCAGGCGCCCGGCGGCTCTCCTTGCCCAGAGGACGAGTTTTCGTGCCATTGATCTGACTGTTCTGACTCCCCACAGCACAAATCCTTCCAAGGCAAAATGCAACTTTAAAACTTTCAGTTGGTGCTAAGCCACTAGCCTAACGCTGAATGCTTATGGAAACTTAAGAAGAAAAAAAATAAAACCCCTATTGAACTACTTGCAATCGGAGACCTGAATGGGCTCGATAKAAAACCCACTCAAATCAACGGCAGCAATAGGCTTCCCTGGATGTTGGACTAGATCCAGCTTAAAAGTTTCCATGAAATAAACTAGGCTAAGCGCATCAGCTGCATAGAAACTAACTCGGTGTAACAGGAGCATCTGTTCTTCGCATCCACCATTTTCTTACAGTCTTAACTTCCCAGTGCCGCAGCGACACGAGTTGCCGTACACATCGCTCCTCGCTGCCGGGCACTATACACCGTCTCCCGCCAGCAGCTGGCCGCACTGCCTCGCCATACTGTGGATGAACCAGCGATTATAAAGTAGCACGCATGCCGTATAAACTACTTGACCAGGTAGCTTTCGTTTGTCAAAAAAACAGCTTAATGTATTTTGTATGATGGCATTACAAAGTGGAATTAATGTCTGTATTGAGACAGCTGAGGAGCACACCTCRGAACCATTTATGCACAGTACAAAGCAAATGTTTACCCAAGTACAAATGAAACAGGTTGACAATTAGCTAATGTAGCTTTGTGGACATAAACCAGGTACATTCGAGCAGAACCAACATAAAATAAAAAGGAAACGGCCCTCTTCCTATCCCATGCTAAGAGCACCGTGGTTAGTGGTTTGGGAAGTCTCTGTCACGTTGAAAAACTTCCTTGCCGGTGTTTAATGTGTTTATTCTACTGCTACTCTGCTGGGATAAAAACGGCATCGGCAGGGCACGCTAGCTGTACAGAGGACCCACTGTCAATACTACAGTAATTGACAACATACAATTAAGTCTCACACCTGTTTATTGTAAGTAATTCATAGATAACCACTTCTAGTACACATTTTCATATCGGCTTTTAATGCTTTTGTTTTTTTAAGCTCAGGGACACCCAAACCTCATCTAAAGGTCATCTCTGCAGTTTACCCAGGTCCAGAACGCTACACCTACTGTGTAAAACTGGTGCAAGTTGGTATCGTAGCCACGGGTAAGGGAGATGGCTCGGAAACTACACATCCCAACATGCAAGGCCCCGCCAGCGCGGGCTGCTCTACGCTACGGGCGGGAGGGGGTCGGCTGGGCTGCAGTCGCCTCACRTGCCTCGTTTCGGCCGTATCAGCCTAAGTCATGCAGCTGTCTGCACGCAATGCTCTACACAGTGCAAAAACGAAGACCTCTACACATCTGGAGTAAGAACAGTGGTAACAAAGTCATAGCTACATATTCTTCTCTACATTTTTGTTTATTGAGACAAACTAATTAAAAGGCACAAACATAGGGCATATGTTTACATGGACATTATAACAAACATATACATTAAAAGTGTAGGAATGTGTTTCCTTTCTGCTAAACAGAAAGTTCCTAAGCTTTTATATATACAAAAGTTGTACAATTTGATGTCCTAAAGTACAAAAGATCATTTATAAAATTATTTTACACTAAGCTCTATTTTTTTTGTTGTTTTTGTTTTACTATGTAGTCCAAGCCCCTAGAACAGTTTCACGTAATGATACAGATACCTGTCACCTGAGCCAGCAGCCTGGCAATCACTGCTTGTACTGACACGGCAGGGTAGGAACGGAAGCAGTCCATTTTGACTAGTCAGTCCTGCTAGCACTCTGTGAAAATGCGCACACGCTAATCTCCATAGCTTTCAACTTCATTAAGATAAAAACATCTCAACTGTAATTTTACTTTATTTTTTTAATGTAGAGTCTTGGGTTTAGGGTGTTTGTTTTTTTTAAACAAAGTTTTGAAAACGTGAATATGTGACATGATAGTCTAAAAAGTATATCTGTTTCCCTAGATTTTGCTTTCTACTTTATGTACAGATAAACAGGTTAAGAAATAAAAAGCACATGTAGCTTAAACATGTGTGACCATTTGTGGAGAAGTTCTGGGCTGGATAGTTTACACCATCGCCTCAGAACTCCCACAAATTGATAGAAATGTGTTAACACAATAGAAGAATAACGTAAAAATGATGATGTTTGCAAATATTTACAAAGTTGAACAGATTTGCACAACAGTTGATTAAGAAATAGGGGAGAAATTAAAAAGACGCTCTCTGCTTGTCCTGGAGGGGCATCCTACCTAGTTAGTGGTTAGAATAAAAACTGTATACAATTTAATATAAGACAAAACTTCTAGTGAACAACTAACACGTCTGTCCCCTGCTGTAACACCAGCAGGCTCTGAYTGGGAGGCAGAGGGCATAAAAATCATACCCAGTGCCTCCAGAATCTTCCAGCTTAAAGCAATATTTCTTAAGTTTCAAAGCACTCCTTTTGCTCCTAGATAAGAGTCCCATAGGGGTCTGACTGTTCAGAGACCATGTTTACATACATTTTGACTCCTCTTCTGTCAGCCATGGCTGTTTCTCGCCAAACAATAACAGGTTTTTTTTTAAAAAAATGTTGACTACAATGCTATATTCCCTTAGGGTAATATGTTGGGTAATATTTACATCTCCAAATATCAGGTCACAATCCCTATTATATGTTGAAGTTAGAATGATAAGTTATCATATGCTTTGCATATCAGAGCTGGTATCACCTTTCCCATAGGGAATGCTGCCTGAAATTATCATATTCCCAAAGGTAAAATGCATATTTTCTCCAAAATGCATTTTTTTTTTAAATGACAACATTGTAATGCATTTACTCATAAAAAAAACATCAACACAGACAAAGATTCTACACTAGCTCAGAAACAGTGGACTTAACGACTGGCAAGTTAAAATTAGCCATCCACCCTGTTAAAGATACAGAGGGGTCTTTGCTAGTGTTTAGATTAAAATAATTTTCTAAGTTATAATTTGGGGGATAAAACATAAAACTGTTTTTTAATGACCCTTTTTTTTTTTTTTTTTTTAAAACTCTGGCAAATAAGTATCTGCTCTAATTCAGCATCAGTCAGCTAAAAGGTAAAACTTACTTTAAATGAAGTGCTCCAGTGAAACTCAAGTTTGAACCACGTGAGCCAAATCAACAGGGGAAGATGCTACTATGGTCTCTGATGGTGCATGTTGCCCCAGTGTCTCAGTCTGAATTTATTATTAACTAAAACAWAACAAAACAAAACAAAACAAAAAAAAACCCCAACCAAACAAAACCCAAAAAAGAACTGCTGGTAAGGATTCCATTTTAATCCTTTTTAATACTGTTTAGAAATTCTTTACCAGGGAGGAGACGTGGGCAAGGCCTGGGGCAGGAAAGGCATGCTCTCCACTGGTCTCATCGCTATATTTAACGGACCAGCTAACGTCATTGGTGTGGGGAGGTTCATGGGAGACGTTATAGTGACTGGATGCGCTATATTCACTGGAGCGGTTACTGGGGTAGGTAAATTGACTGGTGTGGTGAGCGTTAATGGAGATGTCATGGATAATGGACTTGTTATAGTTACAGGATGCCCTAGGTTCATCGGACTGGATATATTAACTGCACTTGATACATTTACTGGACTTCTCATGCTCATTGCAGCTGCCACTGTGACTGGGTTTGTGATAGTCCCAGAAGCCACAGAGGACGTTATATTGAATGGAGTAGTAAGAGTCACAGGCGTAGTAGCAGCAGTGGAGGTTTGGCACAAGTTAGCAGCTTCTAAAAATGAGACATAAAAAGACAAAAAGTTTTTAACACATAAAAAACCATGGACAAGATTTAAAAACAAAAACAAAAACAAAAACCAAACAAGAACAGGTACAAATTCTGGAATAATTTTCTTTAGGAATTATTAGTAAGTTAAAACTGTTAACATTCTATAGCCTACAAGAAATACAAACTCTCATGCAGTTCATTTCAATTCAATATTTTTTTTCCTGAGAAGTCAAGCGAGGTTGTCTTATAAAGAGGGTTTCGATGTTCATAAAAACAGTATTGTACAATCAAAAAAATCCTCCCAAGAGGAACATTATAAATAGAGGAGAGAGTGTACATACCGAATGGTACGTACTCTATAGCCTTCTCAAAGGTGAACTGACATTCTGTGAAGGTTTTAAAAAGTCATTATTAGGGACTGATAAGCAAAGCTCGTTTCAATATTTACCTGCTTATTTCAGTCTTAATTATTGCTACTAAATTGTTCCACTGATCACAGTACCTCTACTTAGCAATTTTCAAGGCTACCCAGTCAGTACATCCTTCAACCCCCATTATCTCCTCAGCTTTCACATAAGCTACAGCTCCGCACCGAGTTGTTTTGTTTTGTGGTTTTTTTTGGTTGTTTTGTGTTTGTTTGTTGTTTTGTTTTTTTTTTTTTTACTTTGTTTTGCAGTAAGCAGGAATTAAGTGCCGAATAAGGAAGGCCCAGGAGGCCAGTGCCCGGCCCTGCTGCCGGTGGGCTCTAGCAGGGCTGGGCCTGGGGGAGCGGGCACCGGCGGTGCGGGACGGCGGAGGGATGACGAGGCATCCATCAGCACCACCTGCCGGCTACCCATACCAGAAGGCTCCAAAAACAGAAGCAGGCCGGTGGACGCGGGTAAAGGGAAGGGATGACTGCTAGAGAAACCGACAAAAATATATTCTAGATCAACGTTACGGCACTTCTAAGTCGTGTCTTATTCCACATTTGTAGGGTAGGACACCAAGCTCAGTCTACACCCACGTTTCRGGAGGTAAGCCAGGAGCAAAGAGTCCACTCTTGCCACTCGGGCAATACAAATGTACCAAGACAGAGTTAACTTTGAAAGCAACATTAGCCCCATTCAAGGGTTACTGTTGGTTCTTCAAAGTCCGTATCTAGGAGGGGTGGAAAGGAAGGGAAAGAGTAAAAAAAAAACAAAAACAAAAAACTGTGAAAATAAATCGTATTAGACTRAAAAAATCCCATATAGTGTTGTAAAGCCAACGCAACAGGTGGCACCAGCACAGGAGATCCAGCATGGAAAGAGTGGCACGTGGGCATGGCACTGACTGGTCTAGCTTCACCTTCCAAGCACAGTAATACGCAAAGACACATCCCACCCCGTGCCCCTTCCCCAAATAAGTTAAACTAGTATCATCAATCCGACAACACTTCTACCCACCCACCCCCCTCACCCACCATTCTGTCCAAAACCACTGTTTCYGTTAAAGCATATTCAATAATCTCAATAAGAAAGGAAGGGAAGAGGGAACAAGACACAGGAAGGAACAAGCAGAAAAAAAAATTGTCAGAGATTTTCCTAAATCTGACACCCATTTGCTTTATCTATTTAGTGGCCTGATGATATTTAATGTTTCTGTTATCACTACATTTTAACATGAATAAGCTGGTTCTATACTGTCTGATCACAGAATTCAACTGGAATAACAATCAAGGCGAAAGGAGCTAGCAGCCTAATACATAAACAAGACCTAGAAAAGAAAAAAAGATTGAAGAAACTGAAAGGAAGTTTAGGAGAAAAGAAAAAAATATGGTGAGTCAAAAACATTTATTACTAAAAACAGCTAGTGAAAAACAGTAAGTGGTCACTAAGAATTTCTTCTAAAACATGGAATCCATGAGAGGCACATGATAGGCATTAGAAATCAAACTGTTGTGAAAAGAATAAGCTAGCAGTAAGGGGAGACTTTAAACTACTATACTCCTAATGACACTAAATGGAAGCAATCTATTCTTTACAAAACTGACACACTGACCAACAATAGGAAGCTATTCAACTTAAATTACAGTAGCACAGGTGTATATAAGCTGTGAGCTAGCAATAACGAAAACCACAATCACTTAATAGTTAATTTTGTAATGAAAAAAGAAACAACAAAGAGATGGAAGAGTAAGTTCTGTAAGTCCAGAMAACTTTATGCAAAGACAGTTACGTGATGATCAAGCAAACAGAATAAATTGGGAGAGAAAAGATGAAAGGGACAGCAGAAAGCACCCACATGCAAACTGATGATGATGCAATGACAGAGGATGTTGTATGTGTGGATATATATACATATACATATATATATGCACACAAGTTAACAAGTGGTAAATATGCAATAAAYACAGCTAAAAACCACATGCAAGTCAAAAAAACACACTCTTGCCTTGGAGCAGACACAAACATCCCTGTATAATTGATGACGGCTACATAAGCACAGAGACCAAAGGGAAGTAAGTAATAAGGAGTTCACTTACAACAGCGTAATTTTGGTCATGTTATCCTCCTGCTAGTTTTTAGCTATTACTTCTAACATCGAGAATGAAATTTTCATGTAAGACATCCTTTTCTGACATCTTAAACTCCCTATATAACTGTAAACTCCAGTATCTTATAAAACCAAGACCGTAAGTCTTGTTTTGTTTTACCTTTCTTCCTTGCTTTGACGGCCTCTTCCCATAATCTCAGGGTCTCTACCTGCTTTCCAGGCCAACTTGTTACATGCTGCTGCTGCTGCTGCTGCTGCTGCTGCTGYTGTTGCTGTTGTTGCTGTTGCTGCTGCTGCTGCTGCTGTTGTTGTTGTTGCTGCTGTTGCTGCTGCTGCTGTTGCTGCTTCTGATTGCTGGTCTCTTCACTCATGCATGCTATGCCAATTAAGTAAGAACACAAATTCACCTTGAAAAGTTACTCTGTTTTCTGCTGAGATCACAAAGGTTTCTTCCATAAAGAGTGTGTGGAATCTCACAGGATTCCAAGAACAAAAATCACAGAGGTGTTTAAAAAAAAAAAAAGCCTTTTTACTTTTTATCGCAAATATGACTTAAAATTTTCAGTTTACCTTTACATCACAGAACAGCATGTTACTACTCTCTGGCCACATTACAGCTCGTCATTTCCACCTCTAACAACTGCTGTAAATGCCTCATGTGAACTGGCTTAGCACCACTGAACTGGCTTGGGAAGCCAGAGTTGTAACCCTATACCTTGAAAAATACCTCACATCCAAATTTCGTATTAAGCTCAACAATCAGGCATTTTAGAGATTCCTGGTACCTTCTAATTATCCAGGAGTAACAGGATGAAAAGTTGTTGTAAATTATTACTGTTTGAAGGGCTTTAAKGACAAAGTTTCCAAAGACATTCCTTACTTCTCCCTCTTGATTCCTCTGAAAACCCATCTTATATCACTAACCRTGTAGGTTAACTTAAGTTACAGGTATTTTAATAGGGGATATTTGAAAGTCAAGTCTTCGTTTGCTTACTAGGCACTCCCAGGTTCAGGCTTCAGCACTTCCACAGAGTTTAAAACTAGRAGGAACTATTACAAACATCTCATTTGAACTCCTGCACAACACCAGTCAAATGCCATTAATGCCCAAAACATATCAGAGCTGGATTTAAATGCTTTTCTTGTCAGCTACTGCCAGAGGGTGGAATCACTGAGCCCCAGGGTCAAAGCTCAGAGAAAGCAGAGAAATCTTTCTCCTAATTTTGATGAGCTTTAGATGAGGYTTCAAACCTGAAACTTGGCAGACCTTAGCAGTTCTTAAATATTCTAAAATCTCCAGAATTATCTGTTGGATTTTTAGGCCTGTACAGTTCAGGAAGTAGCACTGCACTTAGAAGTTGAGAAAACTTGGGAACTCTCTTCTTCRAGAGATGGGTTATTCTCACAAACTGCAGGGTATTCCTAAGGGATAAGAGCACAGTCTAGCAGCAAACTAGTTCCACATATGCCAATTTCTTGAGCTAAGAAGATCCTGTTATCAAATATCTRTTTTTAATAGGTGTGAACACCCAGACTGATGGGTATGTTTTTGCATTTTAACGTAATCAAAGGCAATTCCCTTTGCAAACACATTGTTATTAGAAATGTTTTTAAAACGTTCACCTACTTTTATTGATGCCTTGTTTACAGGTATTACAGTTGATACTTTGGCTCTGCCCGTGTGTCTTTAAGTGGCTGGTGATATATGCTGCACTCAGAAGTTTACCACAGATATTACACGATACCTTTCCTTCATGGCGCACCATGTGTGTCCGCAGTCTGTCTTTGGTGGCAAAGGCAGCAGTGCACGTCTATATGAAGGATAACAGTTACACTTGAAGTGCAGACAGCATCATTACAGCATGAATTACATGTCCACCGTAAGCCTATTTTACCTTGTAGGTGCAAACAGTATCCTAAGGATATTGACAACCTTAAGTTTTACCTGTATTTATAGAGAAACCAAAATCAAACTACTAAACAGACTGAAAATGGAAGTCGGCTTCTGAGACAATTAGGACAAAAATCATACTCTATACTACTTGAACTTTCTTAAAATAGCRAGTTGCCTTACCTACCAAAACAAGAGGTAGCTTATAAAAAAAAAAACCTAGAACAGGCAAAGCTGGGTTTTGGTAACAATTTTACTGCATAAATCTGAACTTGGTATCTTACGTTGCTCAATTACTTCTGTTCCCATCCAAATCAGAACAAGGAAATGAAACCTTTTTCTAACACTATTCTTTTTACACAAGACTTGTATTTAATATGATGAGTCACTAAAACACAGGATGGAACAAGCATGGATATTCCAAGCAAAACAGTTAATTGTTCAAGGGCAGTCAAGTTATTTCTCTTATACTCAGTCATCAACTTACGACAACTTGCTTTCACCTTCCAGCAAAGTAACGGATCCAGAATCAACTATTCCAATCCATTTTAAATGGATATACCGAGAAACACATTTAATTTAAATATGCTGAGAAACACATTGCACACATTACTCCAGTAATTAGCACGGAGCTGAGGATGCTGTCACAATCCTACTACTAAGTTAAGCGCACTGTAAAACAGCACACCTATGTTGYTCTCCAAGAAATCACAAAGCCTCTAATCTTCCTAAAAAAGTAGCCACAGCATCCTTTTAAACTGCCTCTACACTTACATCAGAACTACAGTGCTGCTGGTATGTAAGGCAGATGTGACTATTCCTAAACTTGCTTTCCAAAGAAAAATCCAGGAGCAAATACAGTTCTGGAAAGATTATTCACCTGAGATTCTAAYGATACAATAATGTATTGTTCTTAATGAATCATTTTAGCCCTTACTTGGCATTTGAAGGGTCTCTCTGTTGAGTGAACATGTTTAACGTGACAGCTTAAATGATCAGGCCTGCAAAAGAAGAGAGGAACAGAACAGAAAATGCATACTGTTACAAATACATAGTAACGACACCTCGGCTAGCGGTGCTGAACACTGCGCTGATGCCCCCTTGCAGCCCACACCCCTCTGCACGGCAAGATTAAATACATTCCCCATACCTACGCAGTGGCTCTCAGCTAGAGTAACACATAGTTACGCTGAGACCCAACCTGCAGTTTAAAACTTAACCATGTTCTTCTTACACACCTGAAAACGGTACGTTTGGTCGTACCGCRTGTAAAAGAGACAGATCAACAGCACTAAAGGTTGAAGTCTTCTCTGTTGCAAGCACAGATATAAATACAGCCAGCAGCAATGCAAGCTCCCCCACAATGCTCTGTCAGTACGCCTCAACCTCGCCCCGAGACAAGGAGACGGTTTGCCTGCCGTGCCCCGTTCGGTCAGTGACCTTTGCAAAGGCTGGTAAAGGGGCTCTGTGGTCACCACCAGCGACACAGACACGTGTCCTACGGGACCTGGATGAGGTCRCGAAATCATTTCAAAACATTCTCATAAAAAAGCGACCAGTTTTGGCCACTGCCAATCTGGCTCAGATCAAGACCCACGCCCTAGAGGTAAACAAGGCTCTTTATCCCCTCACCAATCTTCTAAGATGTCTGGTTCTCCTAGCCCCTCGCTATGATAGCTTAACCCTTCTTGGTTATGAAAAGCCAATACTTGAGCTCGCCTGGGATTTTCTACATGGTACCTCGAGAAGCCTTTTCCACAAACACCACAGGTGTATGGTTTCGTGATGCCACCTTCATGAGACCTCACGTGGTAGGTCATGCGATCCTTTCTCTTGAAGCGCTGATTGCAAATGGGACATTCAAAGGGTTTTTCATCKGAGTGGGACAGCTTGTGCCGGTTGAGGTGGTAGACATCCCTGAAGGCCTTTCCGCACATCTCACAAGCRTGGTTCTTCTTAACGGGCTTGCTGGGCTTCTTCACTGTCTGAGTCACTGCCATAGCCGTTGCGCCGGCACTACTGCTGGGGTTGGTGGCAGAGGAAGACGTAGTGACTGTGGACAGGATGCCTGCGATAGTCGAAACCAATGAACTTCGGCTGTTGTCACCAGCGATGGTCGAGATAAGGGGCACCATTGTGGTGGGAGTTTTCTTTGGCCGTGACACTAACTTTATCCCTGTGTGGCAGGACTCGTGACGCCTCAAATGGTAGCTGTCCCTGAAAGCTTTGCTGCAGTAAGTGCACACAAAGGAGGTTTTAGGTTTTTCCTTTTTAATCCCAACAATAGCATCCTTTAATGTTTCTGGTGCAGGCTGAGGTTTCTGCGTTATTGGTAAGGGCAGAATCGGCTTCTGATCGGGTGGCTCAACAGCAGAGCTCAGGAGAGGCAACAAACTGTTCTGTGCTGCCTGCTGTTGGTGATGTGAGGCTTCGTGTGCCTAAAACCAAACATTCACACTTAAATTCTATTGATGGGTGCTCACTTTGACACGGTGAGAACATTTACAAACTACAGGAAAGCACATTCTAGACCAAAAGCCATTGAAGTAACAACTGGGAAAGGTTACATAATTTTGTTTTTGGACAGGATAAACCGCTCGCGCTTTAAATGCATTCGCTGTGCAGATTCTGTGGTAAGTGTAGGAAGGCACACATCATAACAATCAAATAATTATTACGTTTCCGGAGGGCAACACTTCTTACGGAAAACAACTAGGTACTTGTCAGATCATTTACTAACACGTTTGATCTTTACATAACAGATAACTTGTTTTGCTAATGATCATATCAGATGCCACCTTGGGACTATCTTTGGAGCCTATGAATGTACTGATGGGAGTTGCAAAATAACGCCCCACCTTTAAGCCGAGCTTAGTGCACATYGAGAATTAAACTGCAGCCACAGAGAGCCAGGATGCGAGAAGGCGTCTTATTTAAACAACGTGTTCATACCAGTGTGTTAGCACTGAAACCAAAGCAACTTGAACCGAGAGCTGTCTAAAGACACATTTCTATATTTAGCAGGTTCCCACCGCATTTATACACTGACCACCGTGCTCTTTGCATCTGGAAACTAATAAGAATAGCGACATGTTCTTTTTCTCTTCATCAGCAGCTACTTTGTGATAGGAAGAGAAGCTGATCRATAAGCACTGGTAGACATCTAGAGATGCTGAAGAACACAGCTGGGGGGGGKTTGAAAAAAGGACCTGAAAGCTCTTTCAAAACAGCGAATACCAACTGACTCTGACCTACAGAATCAGTGGGAGAAACTGAAGGGAAGAGACAGAGGGGGACCCCCCCACGCACGCCGCAGCAAGCACCGCTCAGCTGAGCTGCAGCCTGCGCTGCAACGGGCTGTTCTACACCRTGCTTGTATTAGGTGCTGTTTATTCTAAGGCAGAAAACACTGTTATTAAAACTCATCCAGTCAGACTGGGACAAAACCCTAGCAGATACAATTTTAAAGTGGTTTAGAAACCACACAGACCAATTCAGCCTAATGGAGCATTAAAATAAATCACTCTAGCAACTTAAGCCAGTTTAAGCGCATCTGTATTCAAGATGTGCCTCAGTCTCATCAGACCAGTTTTAAATCAGTCTCGTTACTAACGCAGTGTGCCAGGTCTGAAGCCGAGTTTGGGGAAACTTGCATTCCCATCAGATCAGTACTGCAGCCTTCCAGGACTTCTTCCCTACCGTCTCCTTCACAAAATAACATGTACTTCACTTCACGACTCGAGGCTGAGCGCTGAATAAAACGCTGTGCTGGCTTGCAACCCCCAACTTGTCTACTTTTACGCTGGTTGAGGATGAACAGCTTTATGAAATGCACTCAGGCTAATGCTCTTCCTAAGTGAATCCGTTTCATCGCATCCTTTGGAGAAGTCAGTATTTCTAGAAGCTCRCTCTGGGACTTTTTCTTAGTTGCATCCAAGCTCCGGCCGCCTTGCCTCTCCCGATCGCAGCAGCGACTACAGCCACCTCGGTGCAACTCTCCCTCGGCTGCAGGGGGGCTCCCGCCTCCTCCTGCCACCGCACAAGCCCTGCAGCACTTTTTTTCAGGAGCGTGATGCCAGTGATCTTTGGATAAAAGCCACCGGTGGATACAAACACTAACCCACGTGGGTATGAATACGTGCTCCCTAACACTCCAAGCCTATCTGACAGGAAAACRGTTCACGGGAGAAAGCCCGGATTCGGTATGATAATGAGAGACAAAACTTGCGGGAATCATTAGGAGCCAGGCCAGCCTGTCTGTTTTTATCTGCATTTTATGTCCCATCTGTGCCGAAGCTCGGGATGCAACAGGTAAGCTGAACATCACCTCACCGTGCCCGGCCACAGCAGCCACCTCAAACAACAGCCCAAGGGGCTGGTTTGCAGAAGCGATTGCTGAAGAGTCGAATGCAGAACTCTCCTGGAGGCTACGCTGCTAAATCAGGGCACGGCACAAGCTCCAGCATCTCCGTTAAACTTTTGCCTGACTTCAGTGACAACTGTGGATTTTCAACCATTTATTTTCCGTGTTTTTAAGAAGCGATTGAGACATCTACATTGCATAAAGAGAATAGAGTATGTACAATACACATTGAAAGTACAATATTAAGCAAGTTGTGTACTTAAATACGATTTTAATTTTAAAAAATTCTGAAATGTTTTACAGCCAACTTTAAATAAGCATTAAACAATGTTGTTAAACTGCATCAGAAGACACTTAAGAGCACCTAAGGATAGCTCCAGAGATACAGTTTCAAAGGCAGAGCTAGCAGATCGGATAATAGAGAGCCCAAATCCTTTGGACAAGGTTCAAACTTATGCAGTTTATGGATATTTTTAAGCCTTAAAGAATCGTCAGCACTTCGAGGTAACGATGCACTTATTCCTACGGAACCGACAGAGACGGTGGACATAAAACAATGTATATTCATAAGGCTACAGGCTATGAAGCCACTGCTTATATAAGTCTGCTTATCTTGGTTCCCAGATAACCAGTGTTATTAGCAGCGCTGTCTTTCTAACAACCCCTCTTTGCAACAAGCAGTATTCCTCAGTTTCCAAGGGCTGCCTGCATTAAAGCCTTTTAAAAAAGGATCAGTCAGTATTTTTTTTTAACTTGCTGTTCGAGAAGGGAAGACAGCACCTGCTGCATGCCTCTCGCAAGTCATTTTTATTCAGGCACAGACCACGGTTTTACTTGACCTAGCATTAATGTCAAGTCAACATTTTTGCGATATTTTGATCGCCTGGGACAGGCTCTCGTGCAAAATACCCTTGTGCTATCACTAATTTTTTTCTTTCCTGGGGGGCAGTAAACAAACAAAAAACCCCTGTAATTCGTGACCCGGAGTGGTAGGATGTGGCATTGTGAACTTCCAATGCCAGAGGCTAAAACATTTTTGCGCTCCAGCCTTAATGTGAGAGCAACAAATTAGCATGAGTCATATCTTGAACACTGTTTGATGGATGATTCCTCCTCACATTAACAGATACAACTTTCACTTTCCGAGCAGATACTAAAAGTGGTTTTCAAAATACGCATTTCAGGGACTAATAATATCCAAACAAGAGCTGCTTATTCAGTCTCACAATTGTTTCTTTAAAAAGATACAATTCATCAAAATGCCACCTAAACACAATCAAACAACTTTATTTGGAATGAGCAATTTACAGTCACATATCCCATTGCTGGCAAGACTAAAATTAAGACATTGCAACCTCCTCTAAAAACATTTTGCTAAAAATTACAACTTTACACACCGCGTATTAAACTGCCCCTTAGAAATCCTGTCACAGCTGAAGCACACACTTGGTAAAACTCCCCCCACGAAGAATGAGCGTGTATATTCAGTCACTTGCATTTGTTATTTAACTGATGCCGGGGAGGGGGCTGGGAGGGGCTTTTAAATCCACTTTTTGTTACTAGTTTTAACTGATCAGTTGGATCTTGGCTGACATGCTGTTGGTGAGAACGGGAAGAAGAAAAACTAAAGTCACATCAGGAGTATCTTAACAGTGCTTTCTGCTGGGTGCATTAAGATGCTCGCACCCTAAGTCGTTGGTTTTAACAAAATGACTCAAGAAACAATATTCAGCATTTATTATGAGGTCTTAAAGCTTTATTATTTGGGGCAAAAAAAAAAATCAGAGGAAAATTTCCACGTCACAGTTTTATGAAGATGCTTCCAAGTCGCACATAGCTAAGTACGTTAGGAGAGTGAACTGCTGACTCCTTAATTAAAAGCAGCAAAGCCCACTCCTAAATCAAAGTGTGACATCGCTATTTCAAAATACAGTACCCTTCAAAAAAATAAAGACGAGCAGCAAGAAGCTGGACACGTACTTGAAAGCATTACTTGGCATTTCTTACAGAGGTTGCTGCAATACCATATTGCCAGCCTACGAATAATTTCCCCTCGAAAACGCTCAGCTGTGAGCCTGGGAGGCAGAAAGATGATAGAACAGCCCCAACTCGGAGGAAGATGGCCCTAAACTAAGGAGATTAACTTCTTAGCGTGAAGTTTCCTATGTGCGAATCACAACTGCCCACTAGAGTGAGAAATAATTCACAAGACCTCAGCCAAACTCGATGGCATCACCCGCATTAATCACGAAAAGGCGGAAAACCCAGCGCCCAGCTCCCGGTACCGGCTCCCCGGAACATTCCCGGCGTGTTTTTGGAGGCAGAACACCCGAGCGAGTGACTCATCCCTCGGTACTTGCAAGGGAATAATTTTCCTCTCTAAAGGAATGGTGCTCGCTCTTGGCGGATTTATTCATTCAACTCAGGTTTTCAAACTCATGTCACGGGTTGGGTTTGGGTTTAATTCTGAGGAGGACAGTGAGTAAGCGAGTGACGGCCGCTGGGAATGTGCAAAGAGGATTATTTTACCTTGAGAAAGGTGATGTGTGGGGCTTTTTTTTTTTTTTCCCCTGCTGCTGCAATTACACGTTTTATGTTTTCAAGCTCAAAAAGAGCAGGAGGCATCAGAAAACAATCCGGCGTGAAAGGGCTCGGCTCACAAAAGCCAGGGGAGGATTATTTTTTTTGATTTTTTTTTTTTTGGTACACTGGATTTTCTTTGGAATTACATAAACAGCGGTGTTTTTAAGTCAGTCTTTCGCAGACAGAAGGGGGGAAAATTGTGACTCAGTTGGCAAAGGGAGGGGTTGCACGCTCCACCGTCCCTATTCCTCCCTATTACCGTTAGCATTTCGCCAGTTTTTACAGAAATCCGGCCCGCTCGCGTCCTATTTTAAAAGAAAACAAGCTCCCTCGTCAGCCGGCCCCTGAGTCAGGCTGTTTAAAGAGGGATTAATTTATTCTCCCAGACACGGTGTTTGTTCCATCGGGGTTTTGTTAGAGCCCGGTGGAAGGTCGGTGGGTTTTTTT
>JASVER010000089.1:3539507-3667008 GCA_030449065.1 Oceanodroma leucorhoa | reverse complement strand
CCCGCGCCGTCCCCGGCCCACCCGGGGATCGTCCCCGGCCCACCCGAGCTGCCGCGGGCCGAGCGGCCCCTGCCACCTGCTCCGGGCCCTGTGAAGCCGCACCGGGCCGGGCCGGGCCTCGCACCCAGCCGGGCTGCGGTCCGGGGCTGCTGGGCTGCAAAGCCCTTCATCGGCACACCGTGGGGGCAAAGCCGGCCCCGCCGCGCCCCCCGTGGGCAGGGGCGTGCTCCCWCCCGGGCTGTGCAGCCCCGCATGGCCTCGGGCCTGGCTCCTGCCGTTCTGGCGATCGGGGAGGGGGGGGGCTTCCACAGCCCCCCCTCCCCGGCAGGCTTTCCTACACACGTCGAAGTAGCAAACTGACCGGGTTTGCTCCTATCTAAGGCATCTTTAGCGCAGCACCTGAATGCAAATCAAAGCCACAAGCAATTAAGTATATACTTACCGTTAATTATGTGTTTACACACATCAAGCACATCCTTGACAGGCGGCAGGATGGGGCCCTGAGCTCCCCGCGCGGGGAGGGCTCCTCGTGCCGCCCCGCTGCTCTCGGGGGGACAGGGAAGGACGTGGGGGCACAGGGCGGGTGCGGGGGGCACCTGTACCGCCGCCTCGGGTGGCATCTGTGAGGGGTGTCTGGCATTTCTTCGGCAAGCACAGGAAAAACACGAGTGCGGCGGGTGAAACTGCAGGAGGATGGATGTTTTAAAACCAGACCTCTGCTTATAGGCAAGGGCCGCCTTCCCCAGGACAGGGGGAGGTGAGAACAGGCTTACAAGACTTTATTCTCCCCCACCCGCCCCCCGGCTCCAATCAATCCTCTTTGCTCAGGCCCAGATCCACGCTGAGCCGCGCTGCGCGTCTGAGGCCTCGGCCGCTGCGGCACCCGCTTCGCCAAAACCACCCGGCAGGTCGGGCGCGCGAAGAAATACAGCCATGTCGCCGCGGGCTTCCGCGCAGCTTGACCTCAGTAAGCCGGGCTAAATATGGCTCACGTCGATGAAGTTTCCCATACTACTTCCTCCCTTACGGGAGAGCCGGGTGCCTTTTCTTGTCTCCTGTTAGATAACGCAAAGGCTGGTCCYGAAGCCCCAGCTCTGCTAACGCCGGTGCCGTGCTGCTGTGGCGGGCAGGAGGGACGGTGGGGACCGAGCAGAGGACACATCGGGGGTCCCAGCCTGCCGGCTCGGCCATCACTTTGTGCAATCTTGGGCCAGTCATCTGGCTCCCGTGGCACTGGYCCTCAGCCCTCCCCGAGTGTTTCTTCACTTTCCAAGAGCGTTGCAAAACAGTAGTCGTTCTGTTCAGAGTGATGCTTGTGGTTGTTTCATGCCTCTCAGGCTATCTGCTAGCTTTTTTCCTTGAAACCCCAGCGCCGGAATCGAGTGATTACATCAAAATCTGTTTGCATTAAAAAAAAAAAAAAAAATTCTTGGCCTTGTGACCCCAGAGGAAAGTTTGTGGATATGTGCCCGGGGCGCTCGGCTGCCTGGAGTGGGCCAACCTGCCCAGGGGCACCCGCGGCTCTGAGAGTCCATCCGCCTCGGGGAATTTGGAGCCTGCCTGGTTTTGACCACCCCCGTCTGCRCCATGGGAGACCTCTGTGCTGCTGCATCCGGCGGGCAGCGCTGGAAACGTGCAAAATATCACCCTTGCTCTGCAGAAGCTCTGAATTAAGAAAAACAAAAAAAGGAGTCAAAGGGGTTTGCTAGGGCACGTGCCACACGCGCTCTCAGCCCTGCCGGGATCGCAGCGGCCCAGCTCGCCCGTGGACGGTTTGTTCYGCTCGGCAGAGATGCTCTTCCCAGCCGCGGCGCAGGGGCAGCTCAGCATTGCCCCCCTCCACCCCACATGCCACTGCCGGAGAGTTTCCCTCTCCTGCCCTTTATTCCGTCCCCGGCACCGCCACCGGCAGAGCAGGGGCTGCGGGAGAGCCAAGAGAGGAAACCCGCGTTTGTAGAGRGGGGGACACCACTGCCGCTCCTGGTTATTTTTCTCCCGGTCGGTCAGTTATTTTTGTTAACGCTTACTAATGAAGACTTGGGAGAGCTCTCTTTGTTAAGGGCTCACACTCACTTCGATTAAAGGCTAAGAAAACTACCCAAGCGTGTCACTGAGTCATCGAAGAAACCCTGATGAGCATGTAGGAGGCTAAACTCTACGTTATTCTTGTTTTTACAACTAAAGAACTAAGAAGGGATACAGGAACAAAACCTAGAAGACTCAAAGGCTTCTTACTAAGTCGGAGGAGAGGGAAACAGAGCTGGAGCCCACTTTCCTCTCGACAGCGTCCGGCTGAGCCCTCCCGGCCCCTCTCGCGCACCCGACACATCCCGCAACGGGGCAGCGATTGCCGAGAGAAAAGCTGCGTTGGGAGCAAAGCGAGCCGAGGCGATGCAGAGAATCCCTGGGGGGAGAAAGAGCTTGCAGGAGCTGTATTTATAGAGGGCAAGTCTATGCCAAACCTRACGAACTTTCCTTTACCCAGAATTATAACTGGAAATATAAAAAGCCACAGTGTTTGAAAACACATATTTACATTATATATGCCCCAAAGCAGAATAAACAAAGGTTAGATTTGTAAACTCTCCATCTTAATTAAAGCAGCACTGCTTTGGACAAACCCACATAACAGGTGGCTTGAAGTGTTGTGTTATTTAATTTATACCTTCCAGCTCCCTTAGTCATCGAGCTGGGACAGCGATAGCATCAGCAGCCACCCTGCTGCYGCTCTGGTACCCGCGGCGAGCATGCAAAGGGAATTTCTAGGGCAGCAGGAACCGTGTGGCCCATTTACCACTGTCCCRAGGCTGCTCTTTTCTGCCTTTCCAAACAAAAACCTTCCCTCCTTTCTCCCTCAGCACTTCCCATGTTGTTGGGAAGGACGGGAACGCTGCCAGACCCCCCCGGTGTCCCCTGCCTCCAGCGCCCGTGCCGAGGCCGGTTGTGGGGGGCCTCCCGGGGACCAGGGCAGCACCGGGGCTGCCCCTCGGTGCCACAGCCGTGCTCTGCCCGACGCCGGCGCTGCCGAAGCCCCGGCGCAGCCCTCGGCCGCTCGCGTGCCCTCCTGCCACCCAGCACGCGGCTCCCCGGGGACGTCCGCCTCCAGAAGAAGCAATACCCACGGTTAATTTGTCAAACCCACCTTGCGGCACGACTCGTRCAGAGAGGAGCTGTTTCCTCCACCGTGCTCAGCCACGAAACAGTTAATAAAGTGCCTATTTGCACAGGCGCCATTAGCTGTCCTGCCTGCTGGGAAGCCGGGCAGGGCAGGGGGATGCAGCTCCCCTCCGCGAACCCGGGACCCCCAGAAGGACCATCTAAACTCTGCCCATTTTACCCCGTTACCCTTGCAGAAGCCCCCTGTGCGTTAGGACCTGTAGTGGGACACGAGCGCTAAAATCATAATTTGCTTTTCTGCCGTCGGCGCGTCTCCCGTGGTTATAGAGTGGATGAGCCGGGCGTGCGCACCCATGCGCCCTCCTCACCCGGGACCTTCAAAGCCGCAGCGCTTTCCCCCAGCCCCTGCCCGCCCGCTGACACGCCGTGCTCTGATTTCGTCTGGCGAGCAYGTGCTTGCACCGCTAAGAATAGAAAATGTTGTCAAATAGTTCAGCTTTAGAGGAGCCCCTTTCTGTTTGTGCTGTGCTCCCCGAGCGACGCGGCGGGCTTTGAATTTCACAGCTCCATGGGGCTGAAGAGCCCTCGAGTGTGTAAATAAGCTGCGACGATGTTACCGAGAATGTGCTCCTCGTGGCTAGTTTCCCTTCAGCTGCTTCCCAACTTTGTGTCTTCTCTGGTTTCTCTCTTTGCAGCCTCRACTTCCCTCTCACAACTGACCATGGAAGCTAAAAAGAGACAGTAAAATCCATCAGCGGGAAGCACAGGTTGAAGCAGAGCGTGTGTCCGCTGCGAAGCCTCCGCTGCCAGCGGGACAGCCTCCCCAGCAGTGCAGCCGTCCCGTGCCGGCTCACGCCAGGGGAAGATTCGGCGTCCCCCGAAGAGCACCCCACCGCATCCCTCTGCCCAGCGCCCATGACCTGCAGCAAAACCCGGGTGGAAGGTGCCGTGGGGGCAGACAGCCCATTTGCTAGGCAGAGGGAAAGGGAAAGCTCTTGCCAGACRGCTGCCCACCGTCATCATCTCCGCTACCACGCAAGCCTGCTGCCATCCATCCCTCCCTCCGTCCCGCTCCCGCGGGCAGCGGCGGCAGCGGTGCCCAGCCTGTGCCATGCCAGGGCCACCACGCACGCCTGCCCCGGGGCTTGCCGGGAGCGCTGCCGCTGCGGAGAGCGCCGTCGCCTTCTCATAATTAGCACATCTGAAAGATCGCTCCACTTTTCAAAAGAGGAAAATAGGATGCAGGAAATTACCAGCCAGCTCGGCTGAATCACCGCAGAAAGGCACTACGACAGTCAATGGAGAAGCAGCAAGAAGCTACTCAAAGGGAAGGAGCCTCGCTAGCAGGGCTCAGCAGGGGTGGCTGAATGCTGCTCAACTCTCTGTTTTCATGTTTTCAGCACCAAACTTCGAGGTGTGCGTCATCGCAACAGCGATGTACAAGGAGGTAGGGAGGGAACCTGGAAAAGCCAGCATGATGCCYGCGGCGGTGGAGTCGTGGTGCCACAAGGCCACACGCTGCCCTGGCAGCGGGGAGACCCCCGGGTCTGTACGGAGCCGGTGTCAGCTCCTACCACGTACTCGCCTGCCCAGGGCTCCCTGAGAGCCGGGCGATGCCCGTGCCCCCCGCCAGGCAGGAAAAGTGGGAGCATCGGGGCTGCTCAGGGCTTTAAGCCTTCCCCGGTRAAAGCATTCCCATGCCAAACAGCCCTGCAACGGTCGCTCCCATCCGTGCAATTCTCCTGAACTCTTCCCCCCACCAGAGCACCTGGTGCACCCACTGTCCCCCCTCGGCCACGCTGCCACACCTGCTATGGGAACCCCCCCCGCCTTCTCCGGGATTTCATCATCCTGCCTAATTTTTGCCGTCCCTGTGGATCTGGCACCRTCCCCTCTCCCCGCAGCGCTGCGGCAGGCGGATTCCCGCTTTCCTGCAGCCTGAGCTTGGCGTTCCCGGGACACGCAGCACCGCCGGGGGCTGGCTCCCTTCCTCCACGGCTCCGCCGCTTCCCTCCGAGCCCGGCGCACGGCACAGCTGCGCGGGAGATGCTCGGTGCTTCCGGCCGGTGCGGCCCGCGGGACGGCGGCCAGCGAGCCGCGGCCGAGGAGGAGCAAGCACGGCTATGTTTAGCCCTGCCGCCGGCGGGCAGCCCGCCGGGAAAGTGGTGTTATCTCTTCCCACCTCCTTGTCCTCAGCTGTGCCGGAGCTAATCTCCGCTTGGCACCTTGAGCGGCGGAGCTGCCCCCCGCCGCGAGCACCCAGTGCCCTTTTGTTATTATTTTGGTTATCTCCCTCACAACTTTTTCCCACAAAGCAGCTGCGGAAGAGCAGAGGAGCTGCCGCTCGCCACGCTGGGCCTGGGGACGGGCGGCAGGCTGCTGGCTTTGCCACCATCCTCGGGCACGTGCAAAATTACTGCCCGTGCCCCAAAAGCGGGGCCACCCGTCTCTGCTGCTGGCGGCTGCGGGTGYGCGCCTGGGGGTGTGCCCAGTGCCGGGGCACCGATGCCACACAGTGCGCATCGCCCGCTCTTAACATCAAATACTCGCTTCTATGCATATATACGGTTTATATATGATCTACACAGAGACATGCAGATACGCAGCATTTTCTGTTTCGTACAAGGACATTTCAGAGACCCGCTGGCGGGTGCTCACYGACCCCTGCCCGAGCTCACCGTCCGCCCCACGCTGCCCTTGGCACTTGGCCTTTGAGCAACCGCTGCTCTCCAGAAAAGCATCCACAGTTTGATTTGAAAACTTCACGAGACAGAGCGTGTACCAATTACTTAGTGGCGCACTCCTCCGGTTAATCACCAGTGACCATTTTTAGTAATAAATCCAGTGGGGCCAAGGACTGCAGGGAAACATCTGCTCCTGCCTCACTCCCCTTCCCACCATCTGCCCCGGCTCCTCCTGGGCGCGGGACGTACAGCAGCAGGCACATAAGGTCAGTGCATTTAGGGGAAAACACGGGCACTGAATTAGAGCAGCCGAGCCGGCGAGGAAATCCTAGCGCTAATCCCTGATCTTTCACTGACACACGGCAAAGCTCGGGCAAGCCGGCTGCTTCCCTCCTCCTCAGCCACAGCTGGAAAACGCGGATAATGCTGCATTACCTTCCCTGCAGAGCTGCTGCGATTAATAGCGGTGAAGAGCTCGAAATCCTTCGGGGAAGGCAACAAGGATGGTGGGGATTAATACCCAGCTAGATGGCCGTGGTCCCCCAGGACCCGCTTCTGCCTTTGCCAACACCGTGCCCCATTTTCTTTATTCTTYGCTATTTACTTTTTTTCCGGGACCTGGGTGTTGTTTAATCTCGTTTGGCAGCTATGGATTGTCTCCAAATTAATCAATGTTTGTGCATTCRTCTGCATCGCTTAGCTGATCTCGTGGGGATGAGCATCCAGCACCGGCGGGAGCCTCGGGCAGAGCATCCCCGCTCCGGCGGGGCGGCCGCCCGCTTTCTCACCGCCCCGCCGGAGCAGGGATGCTCTGCCCGAGGCTCCCGCCAGCCAAGGAACCAACTCCGCACCACGTTTCCAAGGGGTGAATAACATTTTTGGCGATACCCACTGMTCAGGGCGCAGGCACCCAGGCAGCTCCGGCTCAAACACATCTYGGTGCTGCCGGGAAAAGGTCCCGCATCATCCTGCAAGTCAGGCAGGGGATGATGCTCCCCGTGCCTTCCCTCCCGCCTGCATCCTGCAGCTTTTCGGCTTTAAAGACAGGCACGTGCGCGGGGAAGGAGCGGCAACGTGGCCAAAGGAGGCAGAGTCAAATCCAACCCAGAGCTGCGCAGAGGAAGTTTTTCCCAAGTTGAAAACAGTATGAAAAACCACTAGAAAAATACAGACCTGCCCTTTGTCAGAAGGAAAATACCCAGAGTTCAGCAAACTGCCAAGTTTTTCATTTTTAAATTTCCGCTGGCGTGCTGGAGGCAGCTGCTTTCTGCAGCCTCTCGGCATCCCAGCGAGTAAAACATTCTGCACCGTCCCTGCCGCGGGAGCCAGCCCCRTGCCGGAGCTCTGGGTCCACGCTGGCAAATCTTCCCAGGTAGACATCCGCGCGGTCTAGCTCGTCAGGATCCGTCACGTCATCAGCTTCGCTGAGTGCAACCAAGTCATGCAAGAAACGGGTATTTTTTAAAAAAAACATTATACTCGAAGCATGAATCGTTAGCTGACTCACAGAAATATGAAACTCACTTAAGGGATGAATTAGAGCTATTAGAATACAGAGGTAATTACTCATGCGAACAATGCCCTTCTCAACTCTTTAATGATTACACAAATTAGTGCATAAAATTATGTTAATAGCCCTACAACTGTTGCATATACACGCAGCCCTCCGGTTGGGAGGGGACGAGCGGCAGGCTGAGCCAGGACCCTCTCACCGCCCAGGACGGAGGTGAGCGAGGGCCAGGCGAGGCTACAGCCCGTCCCGCGGCTCCGCCGGGCTCCGTGCCCGTCCTGCGGCTCCGCCGGGCTCCGTGCCCGTCCCATGGCGCTGCCGGGCTCCGTGCCCGTCCCGCGGCGCTGCCGGGGTGCAAGGAGCACGCAGTGCGGGTGGGTACGTCAGGCTCTGCAGTCTGACTCACTCGCCTTCTTTCAGGCGTGCGGGAGAGGGATTTTAGGGAATATTTGTTACACAGGGAACTTCCTGGAATCTCGATTTTTTTCTTTAAATTCAGCTATTTGAAATAGCTTCAACTGCAATTCAAGATAAACTGCTCTTCGCTGTGCAGGTGCAGCGAGGATTATTTTGCACTTGGCATAGTGGACTCTTACCAGAGCTGTAGCTATTTTTAGCCAATCTAGAAATTACTATAATTTTGCTGTACGGCTAAAAACTATCTGCTGTTATCAGSAGTAAGAAATCTCGAGTCACGACTAACATGAACAGATCAATGAATGACTCTGCTGTTCTAAAGCAGAAGTTTCTGTTCAAAAAAACCAAACCAAACAACAAAAACCCCCGAACTGTGGTTTCGAGGAGAAACCACCAGTTTTCTAACCATTTCTATTTCAGCGCTAATGTTAGGTTTATTAAGTACTCCGCTATCAGTATAATGTGCAATTAAGGACCGATTCCCTCCCTCCCCGYCGCACTTCCCAACCTGTTTGCACAATGCCGGCAGTATCGCGCTCTGCTGCCAGCGGGCAGCTGCGCCGGCCGGGGGCAGGACAGAGGGGCCACACAGCTCCGGGGCGGACAATTGCCCTCAGTGCACCAACAAAGCGGCACTATCGGAAGCGCAGGAGCATCTGAAAAGGCCGGTTTCCCCGTGCACGAATGGCGGAGAGCTGCTCCACTGCCGCTGGATTAAAAGCGCGGTGGCAGCGGGGAGGTAACGCCGCGGCCGCCAAGGGCAGCACCGGGGACGTGCAACCGGCCGAGAAACCCACCCGCTTCTGGCCCTGCGATGGAAAACAGAATGATTTAGGAAAGGGGGTTAAGTTTGGGTGGCCCCTCCGCTTTAACAATTTCCATCTTCCATTTACCACCCCTTTCCATTTTCTTCAGAGCCAATGGACTYCTGAAAACATGAGTTTCGGGAAGAATACGTCCATAAAAAAGACAATTGGTGCCTTGGTTTTGATCTCCGTAAATCCTAGAAAATACATTCCTGAAGCAAGCGCCGGCAGAACAGCTAACGTGGTCTGACWGCTGCCTTCCAGCGGAACCTGTTTCCACTAATTTATGTAAGACATTAAAATAAATTGGAGTAAGTTTTACCCAACAGCCACAGCTGGGTGAGCGGATGACTCGCGAGGTCCGTGCCTGGAAGCCAGCGCTCCCCAAGAGGGAGGTGAAGCCGGCGCTGACTCAGGTTCATTTTCACCCTCAGCCCCAGAAGCCAAAGCGGGGGAAGAGGGGGCGCGGGGCTCCCCGGGCCTTGGTGGCCGGAGTGACTGCTCCCAACGCTCGGCTCGCTCCAAACCACCTCAGCAACAAAGTTAATGAACTCATAGAGACATGGTGTAATTAACCGCTGAGAGTATGTCAGAAGGCACAAACTACTCCACCTCACTTTTCCTAGCACTATCAAAACTGGTTTATAGCACGTTTCTGATATTAATTTAATTCCTCTATTTGTAAAGTCCATTACCTCAGTCAGAGAACGTGATACTCCCCCTGAAGACGGTGAACCATGCTGGCTGCTGCAGATGGGAACCAGAAATTAAAAAACAAGGCAGCTGGGGAAAGCCTGGGTTCACCCAGTGAAGTGGGCTTTCCTACTCCATCAGCCGCAAGTCTGGCTGTTAACAGCATGACGACAGAACAGATTTCACAGGGAAAAAAAGGTCTAGAGGCATGAAACACACCAGAGCTCCGCACTGTGAAGTTTTATTACAGGATCTCAAAGCACTTTACAAACACCAGCGCTGAACGGCATCGTGAGGTACACACCAGCTGGTACACGCGGGAGAACAAAGCCGACGGGCCGGTCGCAGCGCGCGCGATGCCGGGGCAGCCGCAGAGCGGCAGGAACAGGGACCAGGAGGTCGCCTGCCGTAGTGGCCCGACCTCTCTCCCCTTGGTGCGGAAAGCYAAAAGGAGAGCAAGGACTCCAGCAGTGCTCCATTCCCTTCCATTTTCCAAGTGAAACGAAAACGCAGCATTTCCACTTCGCAGGGAGGATCAGCAGCCTTCTTGCAGAGGTACGATGCCCACCGGGTCTTTAAGAACTCAACGTCTGGAGCTTTGCACGAAGGTGACAAGGTCCACAAATCCCAAGGCAGAAA
Source organism: Oceanodroma leucorhoa (assembly GCA_030449065.1). Classification (NCBI taxonomy): domain Eukaryota; kingdom Metazoa; phylum Chordata; class Aves; order Procellariiformes; genus Oceanodroma; species Oceanodroma leucorhoa. The sequence continues at coordinate 3,657,142 of JASVER010000089.1, read as the reverse complement.
AACGCCGGTGCTACCACCTCCTCCTCGGCAGAGTTCAGTGCCCTCCCGCGCTCCCCCCCGGGGAGGAAGGGCCTTTCCGCGGGGTGATGTTTACTACAGCTGCAAASCACTTTGAGATAATCTCTGAAGCAAACAATTGTCAAGTATTTCGCACTCACGCAGTTCAGCTGCACGCAACAGAACCCAGAGCCGAAGCATCAACCCTCCCTGCGCACACCCCTCACCTGCCAGCTCTCCAGCGACATTTGGGAACGTCAAGCCTGACATTTCCAAAGCCRTCCTGCACCTCTACCATTACAGCTTGTACAGGTACTCCTCTATCTCCAAGTCAGCCGAACCACCCTTCAATTAGTGCTCCAGCACATTAATTAGCTCCTTATGAACTTGCTCAGAACCACTGGCTCTGCCTGGACTCCCTGGGTCAGAACCCAGACCTCTGTGTTTCAGAGAGGGGACTGTCACCCCCCTTTACCAGGGGTCCAGCCTCCTTCGCTCTTCCCCCCCCGTGAAGTTCACTGTCTTCCCAGCCCCTAGGCAGTCAGAAAGCAATCCTCTCCAAACCCCACTTCAGTTCAGTCACACCAAACTCTTCAGGTTTCCTTTTGTGAAAGAAAACGTTTTGCTTCCCTGAGCACACTTGTAACCTTTGCTTTAAAGCTGCTCCAATTTCACCCTTCTTGAGCACAGGTGACAGAACCACTCAATGCCCRGAAGGGTTTGGGGTTTTTTTGGGCCAAACTTCTCCTTTCTTCAGTATCACACACCTACGTGCCATCAAGCACGGGCTGCCCACTCCACTGTTTCCCACACCCCAACTAACAAACTTCTCTGGCAAGAGCCGCCCCACCTTCACACTGCCCCAACTCACCCTGCTCAGCTCTACAGCTCCCATCCGGCATCGTCCCACRGCCTCTCGAGCTCCGAAGGTAAGTCTGGTCTGTCCGTAACAGAGCTTTTACCTTCCCCCCTCAAATACAGTGCTTTACTCAAAAATGATGAAATCCTGGTAGAAAAAGTACATCTCATACACACATCTTTGGCAATACAGTATTTCTGCAGGGAAACAACATTCTGTAACAAACTACTGTCTGTCACCACACGCAGCATCCTTCACGGTGTTATGCGTGCCAGCGTGCCACGCTTAAAACCCAAATCTGCTAATCCTGCCCCAAACGCAAATCCCATCTTACAACAAAGCAACCCTCCTGCCCCGCTCCATATGGGACGCTCTGCTTCCCTGCCATACAGAAGCAACCTACAGCCATCGCTCTCTGAAAAGCAAAGTGTACRTTATTTATCTACACACTGACCTGAGCACCACCTGCTCCGCACTCCCCACGACAGTCCTACCCGCCGGCAATTATATTGCGCAGAAAGGCAGGCCCTTCTGCTCCACGCCGACACTTTGCTCTTTAATTCACTGTAAATTAAAGATGTTCAAACATAAGCAATGYAATTTCATCAGACAACCGAAGGAATATTCACGTACTTCCTATTAAGCGATGAGAACATTCCCCTAGGGAAGGTGCCGCGTTTCCAGCCTGGCCTCAAGCTGTGCGCGCCGCGGGGGTGTGACTACCCCGCACCTACGCCGGCAGCAACGGCTCAGCCATCGCACTCCGCGACCTGCCGCTAATGACCCGGCTCCTCCGTAATCCGCACCCCTACTCGCCTCTCGAGTGGGCAGGCACCGGGAAGGTTCGTACACACAGTTTCTACCCGTATTTATTTTCAAGAGGATTGCCCAGAGGAGTGCTGAGCCCGATTAATCTCACGTTTTCCCTCTGTGATCTCTTTAGAAGAGTATCGTTAGCAACAACATTAATACTAAAGCATCCTCTTTTAAGCGGTGAGAATTCTTTCTTTTCCCCCTTTCACCTACTCATATAATAAATTCCACCCATTTCCCAGGGAACTGATCCTTTATTTAGGAGAAGCTCAAACACCAACGCTTCCTGTGAAACACTACATCTCTGTTGAACACAAAAGCCTTTTGTCTGAAAACTTGCGATTTAACAATGCTAGAGGCAAGCAAAGACTAAGACTCTTAGCAACAAATGATGACAACCATGCATGTTTTTTTAAAAATTTTATTTGTCAAGGAAAAAAGGCAATAGCCAATTGAAAACCTACTTAATCTTTAACTCCAATTTTCGTCTTTAAATTTAGAGAAATGACTTATTTACTTTTTTTTTTAAACAAACCCCCCTTTTTCCCCTTTAACGTTTACCATCTACTCGTGCTGAATCCTTCCAAGGAGATTGCTCCAGCGTACCTCTCCAGGTCCTCGCTTTGCTCCTTTTACCAAAAAAATGAAAAACTCCATCGTGCATCTTAAGGGCTCCAATCGTCAAAAATAGGAAAAAAATCTTTGGAATAGCCAATTGAGTTGAATAAAAAAATCCACACGAATGCGGTTTGGTTGGGGCAGGAATCCACTCCTATGTTCCTGGTAATTTGATCCCGCTCCATGAATCCTTGTAATTCAGCCTCCCTATCCTATCCACATTATGATTTGAATCCAATGATCCAGCTCCAAGGATTGGGATCCAGTGAGCCCTCTCCAATCCAAACCTTTATAACCAGCAAAACCAAAAAAGAGGAGGCAAAAAGTTAGATACTGTAATGAAAAAATAGGATTCTGGGGAATGATCAGTTATGTTTGCCATCAATTAATACAGATGTACATTAATAACTATCAATTCCCCAAAACAAACTTTTGAATGGTGATGCTCAGATAATTTTTAGAAATGTTAATTACTATTTGGAGGAAACATTGTAATATTTACAATATGTCAACTGAAAATGCCAACATACTCATTGCTCGTACGGTGGTGTGCTACAGGTTTTGTGGTTGCAAAAAATGTTTATGAAACTGGAAAAGCTTACTGCTAAAGCTATCCACCTACTGTATGTCTAAACTATAGCTAGCACTCCCAGCTGGAAGGTAACAAAATTAACTAACCGGAGTTTTCAAACATATCGGTGAGTCAATGGTGAATTAGTCTGAGGGGGCAGGGCTGAGACTTAAGAAATTATTCCCAACTAGGTTTTCTATTTTTTGCTTTCATTCTGATACTTAAAAAAATGAAATAGCAACGCTGTATCAGTCACACAGAGGACATGCAGATTTTAGCAGTATTGATATTATACTCTGATTTAAAGATACCCTTGGTCTACTACAAGTGTACAAATACTACATAACATTAACACTTGTAACCAAATGCTGCATGACGAAGTAAACCAATACTCCCACCCCCGTCCCAGTTTATTCCTTTAAAAAACTAGAATGGAATAGAGAATTACAAAAGCGAGTATTTAGCCACAATTGCCCCAAAAGAAAAGTTTTAAAGAAAAGGGCAATTGTAGTCTGCGGTAACTAGAACATGCCTGAAGCGACACGTAGGTGCACGTACTCAATTAACCTGTCTCTCAGTATAAGGTCAATACTGCCAAGTTCATCTGTGACAATAGCACTTGGAGTCATACCATTGCCTCCATTATTGATCTGATCCTCCTCAATCCTCCTTTTGACAATCCTAAAATGATTGACATGTGCTCCACAATCCTTTAATCCAAAGCATTCTTAATCCATCTCTTCAGATATGTCTACAGAAAGACACATGAAAAGGCAAGATAAAATATAAGATCCCCCAGAAGAGACAAGTTAGCCACAAACATCCCAACATCCCCAGCTCGTATAAACCATAGCTGAACACTGAGACATTTACACAGCAATACCACAGTTCGAAGAATGTTGGTATTTAACTAGAACTAAATTGAAACAATCCTGACTGACATCAGTTAAAATACAATTTACCAAAGACATGAGGGGAATGTTGATGTTAAGGAGCAAATACTCACTAGGGATTTTACACAAGAATGCAATTCAACACTTCAGCCAATTTGAATAAAACAGTTTGAATTAAAAAAAATGAAAGACTGTACTAAGTAAAGGAAAACTGTGTACAACACGGGGTTCTACAAAAAGATCAGAGCTAGATCATTTATGTACGAGATCGGGATCTGCTGTGGCGGGGAGAGTAGCGTGGAGATCCTCTGCTTCTTCTTGGGGAATAACTGCGGCTTCTGCTGTTGCTTCGACTACGGCTTCTGCTACGACTACGGCTGCGTGACCGAGATCTTCCATAGCTTGGACTTCTTGGGCCATCAACTTTAACACGGATGTAGGCAGTTTCTCCCTATTGAATAGACAGAACTTTCGATTGAAAAGTCTAGGCTTTAGGGCCATCTTTTTAGGCATGCTGACAGACTGAAGATATAGTTTACTACAGCACGGAAATAGACATCAAAGCTTTAAAGTCTATCTCCTGACACACTGACCACAGACTTATTTAGCTGCTTTGTATGTAAACAGTGAACACCACACCTTCCTTACCTTCAAATCCTACTGTTAAGCCCCTTGTATCCAATTCTGGCCAAAGAAAGTAAGTATGAAACCTACCTCATGAGATCTAAACTTAGTGTTATCCAGTTTTCGCACAGCGTAGGTCATATCTTCCTTCCGTACAAACTCCACGACACCAGTGCCATCTCGGAAAACATCAGCATAACATACATCACCTGCTTCACGCATGTGATCCTTTAAATCCTGCCAACTTCCACTTGGAGGCAGCCCTATTTAAAAAGCAAGACATTACTTTAAAACCGGATTATATTCTCACCTCCTGTAGTTACAGCATCAGCTCGCAGCAAACAAAAAGAGACTATTTAGCAAGCAGACGGGCTGCCTCGAGGAGCTGTTAGCATCGTACGGACAGCATTCCTCCCAGGCTACGCGAGGCGATGCTTTTTAAGAAACATCTTGGAGCCGCATCACCCCTCGCTGGGAAGCTTGCCTGGAGGACCCCGGGGGAGTACTCGGGCTAAGAGAGAGGAATGACTCACCCGAGACGATCACTCTGTACTCCGAGCGCCGGGACGGGGGGCCGTACCGGCCCCGGGGGGCTCCACCCCCTCCGCCACCGCCGCCGCCTCTGCCGGTGCCCCGGCCGCTCCGAGGGAACTCCACGCGGAGACGATACCCATCGTAATCGTAGCCGTCCCGCCCGTAGACGGCGTCCTCCGCGTCCCTGCGGGACGGGACGGGGCGGTGAGCGCGGCCGCCCGCCCCCCCGCGCCGCGCCCTGCCCACGCACCGCCCCCCCGCCTTTGTTCCCGCTTCCCGCCGGCCCCACCCCGCGCCGCCCGCCCGCCGTCCCCCTCCCCGGGCCCCCGGCAGCGGGGCCGGCACCCGCAACGGCGCGGGGGCCCGTTAGCGCGGCCCGAGAAGGCCGATGCTGCACGGGCGGAGAGAGGCAGCTCCCAGGCGGCTGCCCCCGCCTCAGGCCCGGAGCTGTGGTGTGGTGTGGGGGGGGACACGGACACGACACAGGCCGCGGTGGGGCCCAAGCCCCCCYTCTCCCAGGGGAGCGCCCGGGGGTGGTGGGGGTCTCACCTGGGGTCCTCAAACTCGACGAAGGCAAAGGGCGGGCCCCCGCGGCGGTTCTTGAGGTCGATGTCGCGGATGGCCCCGTACTTGTAGAAGACGTCCTCGATGTCCTTGGTGCGGATGTCGGGGGGCAGGTTCCCCACGTAGATGCGGCAGTCGTTGTTGCCGGCTGGGCCGCGGATCACGCCCCCTCCGGACATGGCAAGGTCAGCAATGGCTGCGGCGGTGGAGGGCCGGAGCGCGGAGAGCGGGCGGGCGAGCGGGCGCGGGGCCGGGCCGGACACAGAGGAGCGCACACGCCGCCTCCCCCAACAACCGCTTCAAAATGGCGACCGCGGCTCCCCTCGCGGTCCTACTGCGCGCAGCGATTTCACCCCGGGACGCAGCACTACCCGCGCTGRCGGCGAACGAAGCGGCGGCCGCGTCTTCCGCCGCGCCCTCACTCCTCCGTCYTGCGCATGCGCGGCTTCGGAGGAAAGTAGTTCCTTCTTTCTTGCCCCTTGGCAGCTCCACCTCAGAAGCCRAACCCGTGCTGGCGGGGCAGCTCCTGGGCGCGAGGGTGCAGCGAGCTCGGTTCTCCCTCGGCAAGTCCCCGCTGCCCGCGGTGGGGGAAGAACGCAATCCCCCGCCGCGGTTTTTACGGCGGCAGGCCGTATGGCGTCACATCCGGTGCGGCGTCCGCGCCAAGAAGGCCCGGCCGGGGCAGGGGAGGGTGTATCCCACAGTGCATCGCGGCGGCGGGGGCGCTTGGCGCCAAGGCGCGGGGCGTGTCCCACAATGCACTGCGCGGGGGGAGGGGGGCGGTTGGGCCGTGTGCAGCGGGTGTGAGGAGGCGGGCGGGGGACATGGCGGCCGTGCCACGGGGAGCCGGTCGCTCTCTGCTGTGAGCAGAAGAAGGGCTGCGGCCGCAGCCGGGCCGCAGTCACGGCTCTCTCACGTTGTGGCGTGCTCAGGGGGCGTGGGGAAAAGGGCTCTGCCCGCTCCCCAGGCGGGCGGGAGGGCTGAGGGTAGGATGGAGGCGAGCTGGGTCCGGCTCGGCCGCGCTGAGGTAAAATGGCTGCCTTGAGGGCACAGGGAGCTCAATCCAGGCTTGGGTCCACTGCTCAGCCACGCGAGCATCCTGCTTACGTATCCCCTTCAGCAGAGCATTAAACTTAATTCTTGGGGCGGTTGGTTTTTGGGTCGTCCACCCCCTCCGCCAACACTGTGCTCTCCCGTCTGTGAACACTGTCGTGGTTCTTAGGGGCTCTTACGTCAGACTAATCTCGTCTGCCCTGGAAGGACAGTCAAATCCACTTTGCAGGCTGAGCACGGTGACTTTGGACAGAACAAACCTTAAGAATGTACTTGACTTTGGTTTGTGTCTACGTAAGTTAACAAAAGTGGAGGAACAAAAAAGCATTTGGGTTGGAGGCGAAGTTACATCTTGTGGACACACTTATGAAAAGTCCCCTGAAGACGATGCGCTCGTGCAGACACGTGTGCTATATGGTGCATCTTCAGAGGTTTACTGTAGAATTTCATGAGAAATGCGTACAAAAGAGGGCAGAAAAGGATTTCTTGGGGAAGAAGCAAGAAAATAATGTACAACTATGTTATGTTTATGAGATTATAATTTAAATAAAGTCACTTTAAACCACCAGTGCAGTAGTTAGCTTGCCACAAAGCCCCAAAAGATGCGTTAAGGCAGTAAATGCAGCTTTAGATACTCAAACCGCCTCGGTGTGCCCCAAAGCCGTGGAGCGCAGCGGCTCCTCCCTGCTGCGTCCCACCTCGCCCGACACGGCTCGGTCCTCGGCTCACGCTTCGCTGCTTGGAGTTCAGGTCGCACGCTGCGTTTGAAGTGAGCGGTTTTTTGTATGAGCCGCAAGGTTTAACAGACGTGGGAGGGATGCACTTATAAAAATGTTTGAGATAGTTGCACTTTTGCAGTCTGGATGTCTCTCATTTATCCCTTGGTATCTTTTGTATCGGCACAGGCGAGTCCACATGGTGCCAGAAAGGTTGAGTCACTGTAACCATCGTGATGGGGTTCAAGTAGTATGTGAGTGTGTAGAAAAACCCTTTAGGCTCCTAAGTTAATTAAGGGATTTTGAAAAATGTGTCATGCCTCTTTAGTACAGTCTGTCATGCGTACTTCATTTTTCATGTGTTAATTAAAAATGCATATTCCTCTAGAAAACAGCAATGCTGATGACTTACAGTTAGAAAAATATTTTCAGTATAATGTCATAACATTTGACTGTTATAAATGTCTTTCATTATTCTCCTGTAGGTTAAAGTACAGTAATGTCCTCTGCTCTAGTGATTTTTAACACTGGTAATATCTACGTTAGATTGCTAGTGGTTCAAGTAAAGACTGCTATTAATCACTGAAAGGTGTTAGGAGAAAGCCCATCTTCAGAAGGGGTGGTTTGCAAAGTATAAACTACCGAGTATCTAGGGATTTTCTAGATCTTTAAAAGAGCATTATGGTTTCACAATTCTGTTTGTAGCGGAATGCGAACTGGTGAGACGGTGGCTGCAGTGCCCCTGTGGTTCCAGCGTTGAGCTACGTGACTTCAGTGGGTGCTTTTGGGTAAATGCATTATTTTTTGAACCAGCACAGTTTAACATGCTAATTCAGTTACTTGCCGGCTCAGTAGAAATACTTGTTGCATATTAACAAAAAGAAAACAACTCCCCTCCCCACAAAAAAACAAATCTCAAAGACCCCGAATATGCTCTTCCCAGGTGCAGAGAAGGCTCCATCCTTTGCCAAGAAATTAGTCCTTACTTTCAAAAGCTTATTAAACTGCTGAAAGTTATTCTTAAAGGCATCATAAAATAATGGTAAGTCTGCCTGGTTTGCGAAAACCCTATTGCATAATTTCTTTTGTGTGTTAATAATCCTCATAACTGCTTTAAATGATTGCCTTAATTGCCTTAATGAAGTGTCTCTTTATAGAAATATTGAATGTTTTCTTCTTCATTACCTTTTTTAGCTCTGTGTTATCAGCAGAGCGCTTAAAACAGTTGAATAAGTTGCAGAACATTTATTTGCTTTGTCAGAGTCGCTTTTGGCTTTCTGGCAAAATGTATATGTGGAGAATCATTAAACATTAATTATGTAGAAAATAAATTACTGGGAAGGAAATGGCAAATAATCTTGCTAAAAAAAAAAAGCCAACTACTGTAAAATGACAAGCTTCCGTTCCCAAACTGGGAGAAATGAAAAACCGGGCTTTCAGACTGAGAATATTGATGAATAACGCAAACATTAACCGTGTAACCCGGCACGGGAGGTGTCTCGGCGTGCGGAACTTACCCGGGGGGGGATGCGCTGGAGCGCGCTTTGTTACAGCCGCTCCTCGGTCTGCTTTGGGCCTCCTCACCTAGAGAAGGAGCAACAGCAACTCCGGTTTGGCCCTTCCTGGCGTTCTCACAGCCCGCCCTCCTCTGCCCTTCACTCCCAGGCCTCTTCCCACGGTGTTAAAACGCCCGCGCGCTCTGCGGATAACCGTCCCCGTGCCGCGGGTGGGTCTTCCTGTGCAAACAAACTACAGCGCTTTGTAATGGGGTCACCGCTCATTTTTAATTTTGACAAAACAGAGGCATTGGCGGCAAAGTGTTTTTCCCCAGGTGAGCTGGCAGGGCTGGGGGCAGAGCGGGGTGGGCTGGGTTGCAGTTCTGCCTCCKGCCTTTCGTCACCCTCACCGCTCGCTCTCTTAGCGAGAACCTGTTTTTCCTAAATCGCGGGCAGCCTCCTTGGTACGGTACGATCCAGCTGGGATTAGTCTTGACTAATCTTACTTTGTTGCAAAATAACAGTTCATCAAAGCTCAGATTGTTTGGAAGAAAAGGGTCATTTTTAAAACGGCATCTTAAGTTGTAACGTTTGTTTTGAGAACTAAGGTTTGAATTGTCCAAACTTGCTGTTTCCCTCCCATAACAGTAGCTTTGAATATGCTGCTGGAGTGGTTTCTTTTGGCATTTCAACAGGAACACRAAATTGCACAGAAAGTGTCTTTGGAGCTTGAAATATTAAGCTGGTATTTTGGGGGCCTTCAATTTTAAATAGTGCCTCAATGTTATCAGAGTTATTAATTTGCATGTGCAAAAAAGATACCAAAATACAGTCTGTGTTTTTTTTCAGAGAAACTCTGAGTACGTTGATAAGACAAGGAAAGTTTGAAAATATTTCCGGTAAAACTGGATGGTGGCAGAGCTCGTTTTACATATGTAGATTTATACGTAAGCAAAACGATTTCATATGCACATGCTGCAGCATGTCTTGATGCAAAGGAAAAAACACAGCGCGCTTTGACGGTGTGATTTCTTCCTGGAAGCCAGCCCGAAAGGATACACACAGGTAGAGGTTGAAAGAAGAAAAGCCGCCCAGAAGAGCTACACCATTAGAGCTGTKAAGCACGAGGTGCCCGGCAGAGCCGCGATCGAGGGGTCCCCGGAGCAGACTGCTGAGGTCTCCACAGGACCCCCCGCCGCAGCCCGGGCCCGTTCCTGCAGCCGCGGCAGCGCCGGAGCGGGAGCCACCTCGTCACCCCGGGCTGGTCTCCAGCACCCTGCCGGGCTGGCTGAAGGGATGCAAGGAAGCAGAGTCTGGTTAAATCCCATGTGGTTATTTGTCCTGCTAGTAGCAATTAAAGGTTAAGTATAAAACAAAATAAAAAAATAAAAATCAGGGGGGTTTATGTGATCTCTGCTGTCTTGCYTTTACGTTACTCTGATTTTCAGCACCTGGTTTCACCTTTGATTCCCACGGGCCAGCGCACCACGTCTGGGGGTGGGGAGGGGAAGAGGCAGCGGTTAGCACAGACTGAAAAGTTTAAATGAGCCCCCCAAACCTGTTTTAATTGATTTCTTTCCCTGGGAAAACATTTATGTTCATACGGSGCTCTGCGGGCTCCTTCTGCCCGCTCTCTGTTGCTCCCTGCCTCCCGCTGGCACTGAATATTGCAGCAGCCGGTTTCATTGCTCTTCCCTCTCCCCGCCTGGTGGGATGCTCCAAAGCCTGACATGGATGGAGGCAAACTGTTAATGAAATAAACCTGCTAAAGTCCTGCTAAGAAATAAATAAGCGAAAAGGGCTGTATCCGTTTGGGTTGCTCATTTCAGAAAGATCCTTGTGGTTCGGCGGAGACTGGCCGGTGAGGGTTGCCCCTGCAACCGCTCCTTCGCTCCTTTTTCTTTTGCYGTTTTTATTTCTCCGTGCATTTCCCGGAGTTGCCGCCTTTCCCCTCGACGCCTTCCCGCGCCCCAGGCGGGCGGCATACGGCCGGCTGAGCTGTCCGCGCCGGCAGCCACCGAGGAGCCGCTGCCGCGGGGCACGCCGGTGGCCGGGCAGCAGTGCCGGTAGCTCGCTGACCCCCCTCGGCACCTCCTTTCCCACCGCTTGCGCTTCCACTCGGAGCGGACGATGCCGGCCTGAACCAGGGAACCGAAACAGCGAGCGGTGACCAAAGGCTGCGGAGGTCACGCCGAGCGAGCCAGCCCTTGCAGCGAGAGCCCCGTGCTGCGGGGCTCATTAAACAGGCAGCGTTTTGTACGTGTCCCCCAGAGGGATCGACAGCTTCTTACTCGGTGGGTGGCATCTGTCACCTCCCCCCCAGGAAGCCGCAGTGCCGTGGCACAGCCGTCAGCTGCCCTGGGCAGCGAGAGCTCTGCATTTCGACACCGTGGTGGCCACGTCGCCGAGCCTCAGGAGTGTGGGTAGAGCTGAATCTTTTTGTTCTCCAGAAATAACCCCAATTTGCGAGGCCTCGGTGGTTTTTAAAAGGAGGTTTTCCATTAGCTTTCCATCAGAGAGCCGCTGGCAGCGCTGCCGACGTCCCCGCTGCCTCTGAAAAGAGCCGACGGGATGCGGCCCCCGTGGCATCAGCGTGGGTTTGCTGATTTTTTTAACACAAGGAAACAGAATGAGTGAGAAATGCGTTAAAATTTGTTTCAAGCAGAATATTTTTAAATACAAATAAAGTTTTAGGAACTGTTTCGTTGACATGTGTAACTTTATGTAAACATTTGAGAAAGGCGAGGGATTGTGATAACCGCTTGAATGCAAAAAGTCACGCAGACCAAGGTAGGAGTGACACCGAGCCATATATTTTTACTGTCTGAGCTCAATGAAAGGCAAACAAACGAGGAAAAATCAACTAGACGTTTACAAAAGGCCCGGGCTGGGAGCAGCTGCCAAGTTCCTGAGCAGTTTGCCGAGCCCAGCGCCCCGGCTGAAAGGTCCTGCTGAAAGGTTCGTTTCTGTTCCCACTGGAAATCCTCTTTCACAGCATTTTATTATCCAGATGTTGCCCGTTTAGGAAACCTCACAGTTCATATCCAAATCATTATTAAAGAAGGTGAAAGGTGCAAAATCAACTGCTTTTCAAATGGCAAGTTAACAGATGTAGTCAGAAATCCGGGGTGAAAACCCCCTGGCTGTCTGCCGCTGGCAGTGGCTGTCCTTCACTCTGCTGTGCGGGGCAAAGCGAAAACGAGAGTTTTCATTTCTTGTAAGGTACCTGACTTACTGGTACCGTGATAGCCCAACTAAAATATGAAATCAAAGAAGAAACCTATTTTTTTTCTTTTTCCAAGTATGCCTTTTGGGTGCAGTTGCTTGAGGATAGTAAATACGAACAGCAGATCATTGTAATTTAGAGGCAGCACCGAGCACGAACGTCGGATATTATTTTGATCGTTTCCCAGGAAGCATATTAACATTTTTATACTCTGAAATACCACATGTGAGAAAGAAAGGATGAGAGGAGCAGCAAGCTTCACGGGATGAGGAGGTCTGGGAGASCTGGGCTGGCGAGGGTGGGGAGCCGCAGCACCAGTAAAACCTCTGTTTCTTCCATGGGAACCAGTTAACCGTAAACCCAAGGCTTTGGATAATGTTGTGGCATATCAGAGGACTTTACTGCTTCCTTCATTTGCCTTTCCATAAGAGAGGTTCTCRTTAGCCGTGCACCACTTTGTGTTTAAAGAGGCACGGTGGGTGTTTTGCAACGGGAACTGGATTTGCTGAGTTCACCCTCTGCAGCGCTGCTGGGAACGGAGAAGGAAGCCGCTGGGGAGCTGGGACACAGCGGGGCGAAGCCCTTCTGGAGCAAAACGGTAAAACACGCCGTGCCGAGCTCCTTCCCGCGCCAGCCCGCGCTTCTCCTCGCTGTGGCAGGCCACTTTCGAGCCCAGCACGCGTCGGCGTTGCCTTCGGGGGGGGGGGCTTTGCTGGCCCCCAGGGCCGCCCCCACCTAGCACGGGTGGTCTCCACCGACGCGATCCCAYGCACGAGGCCGCGGGCTCCCGGCACCCCCCTCCCCTCGCTCCCGGCGCGGGGGGCTGCAGCTGGAACCTGCTTTTCTGTCTGAAGCGGCGGTGACGCCTCGCCACACGCTGCTTCAAGGTCCATCGGATTTCCATTACGGCCCGTGCGGCCGCAGCGCTCTCCGCCCAGGGCCATCCCCTGCGAGGCTTTTTTGCTGTTAACAGCAGAGGAAGAAAGAACAATAAATGCGTGCTGGTCGTAGGGGGAACGTAAAGCAGTGCCTCCAYATCCTTTTGTTTGCTCCGAGAGCATCAAAGACGTCAGTGAGTATTTTTTTTCTTCTAGGGCTTTTTTTTTGTTTATTCTTTCCCTTTTTATTCCTCCTCATCCTCCTGGGCAAAGGGCAGCTTTGCTCCCTAACCGATTGCTTGCCTGTTTGGAGTTAAACACGAGCTGAGCGCTGTGATGGACTGGGGCTGAAGTGCCCCCTGAGCACTGGTGGGACTGGGCTGAACTGGAAATGCACCTTCCAGACATCCGCATCGGTGGTTTACACCACGGGCGCGGGTTTGGGTGCAGCTCTGGCAGCGGCACGGGAGCCTGGGGAAACCTGCCGGCTTCTTGGTGCTCCACAGCAAAGACACACGTGTTCGACGGTGGCTGACGCTCGGGCTCGCGTGGAGCCCAGCACGGAGGCAGAGCCGTCTGGGGCCACGAGGACGGTTTCCGAGGACGCGTGCCGTCTGCGCAGAGGCTTGCCCTCCTCCCACRGCTATTTCCTCACTGCGGGACCTAAGCAGCTGTTGCATTCCCTTAAAAAAACACCACCTTTGCAAACTTTGCAATGTGTTTTTCGTTCGCTAGAAACCTCTACTCTTTCCTTGCCATGAAACGCATTCCTGACACCTCCTCCCCGTATCACCATGAATAACCAGCACCCCTCAGACCGGGGATGTGGCTGGACCCTGCCCAGTAATTCCCACCGCGGGGGGTGCCGGGCAGGGGATRGGGTGCGCTCGCAGCCCCGGGTGTGAGTTACACCCCAATAAATCAAGTCGAGGCGTGTTTCGCTGTGTGCGGGAGAGGAATTGAGAGGAAGCCCCCAGCGCAGCGATCCCCAGCCATGCACCCCCRGCCCCGAGGCCAGCCCGCACCAGGCTGCGCAGGGGGGTGTCCCGCTCTGAGGGGCTTCCCCGGGGCCCGGGTTGTGTGCGRGGAGGGCACCACGACATTTCATAAGCAGTAAAATACCAAAAGCTGAGTTTTCTTGCTGCCTCTGCACAACACGCAGCCAGCGCTGAGCTCCGCACTTTTTGGGTAGGTGCTGGGGCTGTTTAAGGATATCCCCCCAACGTGGATCTGTTGCGGTGGGCGATGGTCGGATACCCGACCTTTCTTACGCAGGGCATCGCTGTCGGGAGGACAAGCCCCATCACTGGCAGGAAAATGGGATTATTCCCTGCACCCCAACAGAAGAGCCACCTTGCACTCACGCTGGAGGCGCAAGCAGGGTTTCAGCCCACCGCTTATARAAAGTCCCTCGTGCCTAGAGAAGGCACTGCCGCTTTCCGTACCGTCAGGCTCRTGGCAGGAGATGAGCCAAGTCCAAAGGGTGGTGGGATCAGAGCCACTCCAGTTTAGCATCGCTTATTTTCCTGGCTCATGCTGGAGGTGCCAGAGGGAGGTGGATTCGGGCTGGGCTCCGCTCCCCGGTCCTGCCCTCGTGCCGTGGCTGAGCCTGCGGGCTGCTGCTGCTGCTGGTGAGGAGCTGGGCTTGAGCAGAGCCCTGCCTGAGGACAACCTTTCCCCCGCTACATTTCTAAGGCAGATTAAACGGTAGGCAGAGCAGCCTTAAGCATTCCTCTAATTAAAACAAAATCCCTTGTGGCCTCTTATATACAGAGAGATATTACAGGCTTAAGGGATGTATAAAATGTGTATTTATTGATTGGATCGACTGTTGCAGCTCCTTCCATGGTGTCCAGCGAGAGCACTAATARACGACTGACCGGGCTGGCGAGGAGGGCAGGGAAGGGGGGTTTGGCCGGTGCTTTCATTGATGCCAGCCCGCTGGGCTGCTGGCCCAGGCCCCCGGCTCACAGCGAGCCCGTGAATACCTRCCTGRTATATATACATATATATGTATACATTTATATAYATAGCTACCTAGGTAGGCATCACCTCCAGTGCCCGTCCTGGGAGCCCCTTGTTTCTGGTCCTGCTTTGCCGGGCTGGCGCTGGTGCTGGCGTGGGTTTGCAGAGTTGCACCCACAGTGGGTTGTTTCTGGCTGCTTTCCTTCTGAGTCAGCTTGCAATGGACATTTTTTCGATTGCAGGAATGCAAGATCATTTCTGGTAAAGCCTTGGTAGAGATCGAGGGACGGGATGTGCTTTTCAGTGAGCAACAACCACTCGAAAGCTTTTGCAGGCTGAGATTTTGTGCTTAGCAAGTTGCTCCACCTTGAAGAACAACCCCAAGAAATGTGAGTGTGTAGTGGAAATGTCTGCAGCGCTGGCAGATGATGCTGTAGCTTCCACAACATAAACATTACAGAAAAATAGTGTAAATATGGGGGATTCTATTTTTTTTTCCTCATTTTTTCCCTCACTCAGGCCAGGAACTGCTAGAGCTTAAATAAACCATTGCAGAAGTGAGACTGACCTAAATCATTTTACACAGCGGAGACCTTGTCTCCTGCTTTTGGAGCTTCTCGTATTTATGCTGTGCCAGAACAGAGTTTAAGTTGTCTGTACGGCAGCAGCTCCTTCCTACGCCCCGGGGAGCTTGGGGGAAGGTGTGAGATCAGCTCGCGTGTGGCAGCAAGGCTGCTGGGGAGGCAAAACCACCAGCTCACGTGTGCCGGGGGAACCAGTGGGTATTTCTGGTGCTGCACCGTCCCGTGCTCGGCGCTGGCAGGTTTCCCTGCCCTGTGCGGGGCTGCCGCTCCGCYGGGCTCTGCTCACCCCTGCACGAGYGCCCGGTCGGATCATGCGTGAGTGCCCAATTAATTCATGCAYAAGTGTCTAATCAGTGAATGCACAAGTGCCCAGTTAATTTACATTTGAGCTCCCAATGAGTTCATGCATGAGCACACAATTAGTTCATGCATGAGTGCCCGGGAGGTGCACGAGTGCCCAACCAGTGCACGCACGAGCAACCGAAAAGATCCTGCATGAGCGCGCAGTGAACCTGCCCACAGGTTCACAGTTAGTTCACAGGCAGTGCAGGATTAGCCCACGCATGAATGCCCAGTTAGCGCATGCATGAATGCCTCATTACTGTGCACATGAGCCCCCAGTTAGCGCATGCATGAGCACCCAAGTAGTTCACGCATGAGCGCCCTGTTATTTTGCATATGAATGCCCGATCAGTGCGTGCATGACTGCTCAATTATTTCACGCATGAGCACACGTGATTTCCCAGCTGGTTGACCCATAAGCGCCCAGCGCGCTCCCGGAGCGGGGACTCCCCYGGGGACTGCAGCCCGTGGCTGAGCCGCAGCAGGGACGGAAGGAGCGCRGCAGCGCGGAGGTGATGCAGAGAGCGGCGCGGGGGCACGGCTGCCGCGGATGTGCTGCGAGGGTGCAGGAGGAAACCCCCACCCCGCAGCCAGCCCAAAGCACCCTGGCATGCCTTGGCACCCCCGAGCTCGTCTGAGGGCAGCGCCGTGCTCTGCTCGACCACAAAAACCTGACCCTGGTGAGTGCTGTGGCTCACAGGAGGGTGGAGCAGATGATCCCAGCAGCCCTTCCAGCCTTAAAAACTTAGGAAGCCTTTGATGTGYGGGCAGGACCCCCTGCAGATGAACCACGGTGGGTTTAGGGTCTTGTGCTGGAGCACCCAGCCCAAATGCTGTCATGGGTGGGAGGACAGAAAAGAAAAAATGGAGAAACTCAAGGGGAGAAGTCAAATTAACGCTCATCCTTGACCTGGCCCTGCAAGCACACCGGGTCTGTGTCCCGAAGCCCCTCTGCCTCGCGGTCAGACCGGGACCCCTGCAACGCCTGCTGCAGGAGCGAAGCCCTGAGGCACGGTCACGCAGCACGTGGTTTGACGTGACTCTTCCATTGGTGCTCGTGCTGCCTCCGAACACACCTTTCACTTCGGGAGAGATCAGACTAAAGGGAGTTCCCAGCTCTCAGAGCACCCAGCTGGTCCGGGAGCCTGGGCTGGGGTGCTGGGAGCTGCGAGCAGTGGGCTGGGGGCTCAGCCCGGGCTGCGTCACCCCCTCATCCCTCCACATGCACAAAGGCAGTTGTTATGTTCCCCTGCTAATGCGACTCCGCCGGGATTCCGGAGAGATATTTTTATTTATGAATGCTGCATGAACTGCACACCGCAAGTCACTTGCAAAAACTTGCAGAGAGCAGATGACCTGAATACATATTAATAGGGCTCACAAGTTGTTTGGTATTAGTTTTTTCTATCACGCTTGTGGGATGGCAAGGAACGCACTACCTCRTGGAAAGCAATGTTTAGACAAAAAGCCGTCTATAGCTTGTCACATTTTTAAGCCCGTTTGCCTTGGAGATAAGCCCAGGCTGCCCTGACGTGGTGCCACGCTGCAGCTGCCTCTGCTCCGGGACAGATCCCGGGGAGAGGAGGAGCGACAGCTCCGTGCGCGCTGGAGCCACGAAAGGGCCGYGCTGGTTTTGGGGACAGGCAGGCAGGACATTGCATGGCCGGAGGCCGTGTTTGGGGGTTTCGGAGCCCCGGTGCATGATGCTGRTGGGAAGCATTTGACCCAGTCCCGGGTGGTTCTTCCAACGAAGGAGCATTTCTCCCTGGGCAGGAACACCTCGACACCCCGTGCCTGCTTCCCCGCTGCTCCCGGCAGCAGTAATGGGTAGTGACCCCTTTCCYGGACGGGGAACCTGGGGGACAGTCCCAGATCCGGTATTTGTGCACTCCGGTCTCACTCTGGACTGAAAGCCTTTGCAGATCAGGCGTGGGGACGAGGTGCTCAGAGTGGCAGGCACAGGGAGAACCTGGTCCCCGTTCTCCGGGGGATGCGAGAATAACCCCTGGGAGACAGAAGAGTGCCCGCAGCCGCCCCAGCTGGGATGTTCGCGCTCCGGCCGCAGCAGGCAGGAGCTGACRGAGGGGGTTTGTGTTAATACGATGAAGTGGCCAAATCCCCTTCGTGTGGAGCAGCCGCCCTGCTCTGGGGGTGCCCGGGTGTTGCTGCCATGCCCACACTCCCCCAGATATGCAGGGAGAGTGAGGAGGAGAATTAATAAAAGAATGTGCTTTACTGCTGCTGTTGTTTTTATTTATCATTATTGGCAAAAGAGAGCGACTGATGGCAGGGTCTGGAGAAGAGCAAGGAGGTGAGCAGAGGTGCAGGAGACACGGTGGAGGAGGAGAGAGGGAAGGAATTCCTGCAGGGAGRGGAGACGAAGGCGACATTTCTGCAGTGGTCTGCTGCGGACACATGCCACAAAACACCAGTGTGCCGTGTGCGCCGCGGGGCAGAGCAGAAGTAATGGCCTAAGTTGTAGCAAAGCGGGTTTAGGTTAATGTCGTGGTTTAACCCTTGCCAGCAAGTAAACACCACACAGCCGCTCGCTCACTCCCCCGCCTCTGGTGGGGTGGGGGAGAGAATCGGAAGAGTAAAAGTGAGAAWACTTGTGGGTTGAGATAAGAACAGTTTAATAATTGAAATAAAATAAAGTAAAATTGTAGTAGTAATAATAATAAAAGAATATACAAAGCAAGTGATGYGCRATGCAATTGCTCRCCACCCGCCGACCRATGCCCAGCCAGTTCCCGAGCAGCAGTCACTGCTCCCCGGCCAGCACCCCCCAGCTTATATACTGAGCATGACGTCATGTGGTATGGAACACCCCATTGGCCGGCTGGGTCAGCTGTCCTGGCTGTGCCCCCTCCCCGCTTCTTGTGCACCTGGCAGAGCAAGGGAAGCTGAAAAGTCCTTGAGTACTGAAATTACTTACCAACAACTAAAACATCAGTGTCTTATCAACATCATTCTCAYACTAAATCCAAAGCACAGCACTGTACCAGCTGCTAGGAAGAAAATTAACTCTATCCCAGCCGAAACCAGGACAGTTAAATAAGAAGAAAAATCTCCTGTGTGGAATGTTACTGYGGAGGTGCAGCATGGAAGCCAAGCTGGTGCGATGCTGCAGCAGCACTGGCAGCCCAGCGTTCGGTTTCCCAGACCTCTGTGTTTTTTAGGGCAGATGTGCCCAAAGTCTGCGGTTTTTGACTTAAAATCGCCTGGGATTGGGAACGCGTCTCGTGGGGAAGCGCGCGGCTGCGGGGCAGGAGGAGCACAGCCTTAGATGGCAACATGCTCCTCGCCGCCAGGCCCTTTTCCTGTTAATCCCTGTGAAGTGCCTTATATAGTGCACTCGGAGGAATTTATAAATAAATGCTTTTTGTCACGATTCAGGAACGCGTCTCCCCCCGTGGCATTTGAAGCACTTTCCTCCCTCGAGGCCGTGCTCCTTCACGTGCAAAGAGCAGGGCCGAGCCTGCAGCGCCCGGCGGCGGCCACGGCCGGGGCTGTGCCGGGCAGGAGGGGGGCTCCTCCGTGTTCCCTTGCTGCTGACCGTTTCGGGGAAGGAGGCAGGACGTAGCTGGGATGGGGTTACCCACACTGGAGCCAGCTCTGCGGACCGCTGAGTGTCACCATTTGGGTTCAGGGCCACCATTTTATACCTCGTCCCTTTGGAGCCAGGGCCCCAGGGCAGCTCCCTCCTGCCCTGGGCTGAAGGCACCCGCGGGCGTCCCCGGGACAGGCAGGGCAGGAGGGAGGCGAGCGCCGCTTCTGTACCCGCTTGCACCGGGAAGATACCGGGAGGTTTGAAGCGTGGGAGGCGTCGTGGGAAAGCCTGGGGCTCCCGTTGTACGGGACAGACAGGACGAGCATCGCTCAGCAGCCACCTGTAGCCTTGAAACCTGCCGAGCCACCGTCATCTGCCCCGGCCTCAGCTCAGGATTAATAGTACAGTAAAACCAGGCGTTGCGGTTGTCACTCTATCGCACGCAAGGATTAAGCAGAAAYTCCTGGTAGCAGGGACGGAGATCTGGCTTACAGCAGCTCGGATCCCTCCCTGCTAACGAAGCTCCTTCGTTAGTAAGGGATGGTGTAGCAATACACGCCCTGGCATCCCGACCCACGGGCCCGGCTCACCCGCGGCAGCAGCGTTGCGAGACTGGTTTGGTGTTTGCCGGCTGCCGGAGCTCCTCGGAGGAGAAAAGCGGAGGGTTTCCTCCGAGGCTGAGTACCGGGGAGGGAGGGAGCTGCCTCCTCCCGCGCAGCCAGSCTGGTTCCCGTGCCTGCACCGGGGCCGTAGCTGGGCTCTGCGCCCGCGGCGCTGCCGCCCCGATGCAAACTGCGACTCTGTTCTGTCCTGGCAAGGGGAGAGCCGAGGCCCTGCGCCTCCCGGTCTGGGATGCTCATAAAAAAAATCCACAAGACTCAGAGATTTGTTGCCTCAACAGAGACTCGGCAGAGCTATAAATAGCCCAGCCGAGTGCCACGCAGCGAACCTGAGCAGAGCCGGCTGCCCTCGCAGCCGGGCGCTCCCGGGAGCCCCGTGGGGACGACCAGTCTGCTGCTCTGCAGCATGGTGCCGGGGAGCCTGCCCGCTCCGGCCGGGCAAGCCTAGACCGTGCTGCAGCCTGCAGGGACGTGGGTCCGTCCCGTCCCCACTCCCGGGGCTCCCTGTGGGCTCCCGCATCCCAGGCAYCCTGCAGAACTCTGACCTCCTGCCTCTCCCAAGCAGGTCCTGCTCTGGCAGCTGCCCATCACCTGCCCGGGCATGGCCTTTCCCCCCTGCCCAGCCCCGAGATCAGCACCTCCAGCCCCCTCCAGCCGTGCGGAGCCTCTGGAAACACCGCCATAAAACACCACTCCAGGGGTGCAAAGAGACCATCAGTTATTTCCCAGAGTGGTGCAGAGGGATCTTGATGTTAATAAGGTTGAGGCCGGAGGCTGTAATTTGACGGCTGCAGCTCAGCCCTCKGCTCTGGCCACATATTTATTTATCGACACTTTGCTGCTCAGCCAGAGCAGCTCYTGGTGCAGCCCCGGGATGTCCACAGCTCCTGTGTGTGCGGTGGTGGGCAGACAGCAGGCGACCCGCAGCCATTCCCGGGCGGATGCACCCAGGCTTTGAGCATCTGGGCTCAGAGGGGATGCTGATGCCCTCAAATTATCCGTCTGAAGGCTGGAGGTCAGGTCCCAYGCCGCCAGCGGTGGTCTTACAAACTTAGTGCCGTGCCCTGCAGCGTTAGTCCTCACTTGCTTTTCTGCTGCTCTCTGGCTTCAGCTTAAGACTGAAGCTCAGGTCTGGACCCACCTGGGAATAGAACATATTTTATTTGCTGTTGGGAGTTTTGACCAGTATCTCAGGGGCTGCAAAGGTCACACCAGGAAATACCCACTTCATTAGCAAAAAGGATCAGCCCATTCCCGGGCTGCCAGCRCGCGAGGCAAAAGCGCAGCCGTGGAGTGAACTCCAGCCTGTCCCTCGAGTGCTGTTATCAGCCGTAGGCTTGTCTTCCTTGAGCAATAAAATTAGATAGATTTCAATACCCGCAGTGGTCTCCCTGGTTCTCAAGGCCACGCATGCAATTAAAACTGGTCTCATTAAGAGCCAGCCGAGCCCGGGCAGCGCTGTCTCCATCTCGCTGCTGTTCACACCGGGCAGCGCTGTGCGGGCACCATGGCTTGGGAATGGGGACAGCACAGGAACGGGGACTTTTTTGGTTTGCTAGGCTTTTCTTCAGGTGGCTTCCGCAATGGGCTTCTTGGCACCTCTGCTCGAGTGAAATGGAGCAACCAAAACGGGAGCTGGCTGGCGGCCAGCCTGGCAGCCCGGGGGGGGGTGTACGCCTGGAGCACGATTATCCAGGGCAGGAGCCCGGCGCAGGAGAGCCAAGCGGCCGAACCGCCGGTGGCACACCTATGTGCCAGGATCCTGCCGGCCCCGCCGCTCCCTCGCTGCCGGCCCCGTGAGACCTCACGGGCGGGTGTGCGGGCAGCAGGCGGGTTACAAGCGTGAGTCTCCTTCGCTGTTTCCCACCCTGAGGCAGCACGGGGTTTGGCTGCCAGCCCCCCGCCAGCCCCGGGGACCCCGCTGCAGGGCTGCCACACGGGGCAAGGCTGGACCGGGCAGGAAAGGGACCTGGCAGGACTCGCTGGGACACCCCCAGGGAAAAGCAGYGGCTCCCGCAGGGTGCAGGGCTGGTGGTTTAGTGGAAGATGCTCCCACCTTTGCGGGGCATCCCCCAAGCTTCGCTGCCAGGATAAAAGCAGGAAAACCCCAAGAAATGAGGGAGCCCTCTTGACGTGTTCAGGAGGGGGAAATCTGTCTGGCTTTGCAGGGCGAGGAGAGATGCTGAGTCCTGTGGGGGAAACCGAGCACCTGCCTGCAGTGGCCTGAAAAGCTGGACATCTGGGGACAGTGGAGGAGGAGGAGGTTACATCGAGCTCCAGGAGACCTGGATCTGTYCCTGACCCGCCAACGGCCTCAGGGACCTTCCACAGGTCACTCTCTCCTGCTGCTACCTTAGTTTCCTCAGCTGTAAATATGAGAAGCTGCAGCAATGCCAGCCAGCTTGGGAGGGTATCACAAGGCTCAAGTGATCAATGATGATCACATGTTGAAGATCTCAGGTGGAAGACGCCGTCGACGTGCAAAGCTACAACTAATCACCACTGACAGAACTGGTTTTCTACTCTCAGGTTGAGCTGTCTTTCCAAGAACACTTTGCGCATGGCGGTCCCTGGCCTGCAAGCAGCTCTGCAGACACAGAGAATTCTCACAGGACGCCAGGAATCCGCTGGCGGGGAGCCACACGCGAGACCTGTCTTTACGTGTAAACAGCACTGCCGAAACRCAGCCACTCTGGGTGGCCGCGGTGCTGGGTGCCCAACGACATCGCAGCAAATCCTGCCACAAAGATGCCCTGGGATCGCTCAGGGTTGCGAATATAATCCTAATGCCACGGAGCCCCCCTCCGCTGCCCTGTTTCCAGCACCCAGCCGAGCTGCTCGGCCACCCAGCTGCCCGACGCTGAAACCAGAGCCCTGCGGTGCCCGCTCAGACCCGCAGCGGGGCAGAGCCCCGGGGAAGGCAGGGGGCACAGCGTGCCCTTAGGGTGCCGACAGGCCGGCCTGGCTCCGGGGTCTGTCACCAGAGACCCGTCCCCGTCACGCCTGGTGTGAGGGCAGAGCCAGGCCCGCGGGGGGCAGGGACACCACAGCAGCAAGGCCCCCTCAAGGGATCAGGCCCCCTCAAGGGATCAGGCCCTCCCAAGGCAGTTACCCCCAAGGGGGTCAGGGCTCCCCACGGCAGTGGGTCCCTCCCAGGGCTTCAGGGTCACCGCCGGGGATCGGGGTCCCCAAGGCAGAGGGGACCCCCGCGACCATGGYGCCCTAAGGCAGCAGAGACCCCTCCAAGGGAATCAGCCCCCCCAGGGGACCAGGCTCCCCCCCAGGGGATCAGGGTCCCCAAGGCGGCTGGGACACCTCGGGGGGGGACTCCTCAAGGGATCAGCCCCCCGCGACCCGGCCCCGGCCCCTCACGGCACTGGGGTAGCCCCCCGCCCCCGCGAGGCACCGCCCCGCCCCGCGCCGCCCCGCCCCGCTCTCGCCCCGCGGCATTGTGGGATGAAACAGGATGTAGGCAGACCAGCGCGGGCGGACGGGCCGGGGCGGCGGGCCGCGCCGCGGCGCAGCCAATGGAGGCGCGGCGTGCCGGGAGGCGCAGCCAATAGGGGAGCGACGGGCCGCGCGCCGCAGCGGGCGGGGCGGTATTTGAGCGCGGCGCGGCGGYGAGGCGCAGAGCGCTCGGCGCGGCGCAGGGAGCGGAGCGGAGCGGGCTGAGGCGAGCGGGACCGGGCCTCCTCCCACCTCCTCCTCGGTGCGTGCTTCGCCTCGCCCTCCCGGGGTGGCCCTGTCACTGTGAAGGTGAGCGACGCCCTCCGCCGGGCCGGGGCGACGGGGACCTCCGCGCTTCGCCTGGCACCGGTCGCTCCGTGTGCGAGGTGGCGGTGTGGCCGCCCCGGGGGCGGGGGGTCGCGGCCCTGGCTGGCCGGCGGGCRGTTCCGGCCTGTGGGGAGCTCCCGGCGGAGCTCGGAGCCCGCCCCGCCCCGGTGGCTTGCCGCCGGTTCGTTGGCGGCCCCGCGCCGGGCAAGGTCACCGCTGCCTCGGGTGCCCCCGGGGCTCCCCCTGTGAAGGTCACGCGGGGCTCCGGCCTGCACATGCGCCCGGCTCCTGGGAGCCGCCTGGGAGCGTCTCCCCGGGCCCCCTTCTGCGCTGGTGGGGAAGGGGCTGTGCCGCACCCCGTTCCCAGGGCCCTCTCCTGCCGTGGTGGGGGAAGCGGTGGGTGCTGGGCTTGGGCCTCATCCCCATCCTCAGGCTCTGTGCTGTCCTGGTGGGGAGGCGGTGGGTGCTGGGCTGGGGCTTTGTCCCCATCCTCAGGCTCCATGCTGTCCTGGTGGGGAGGTGGTGGGTGCTGGGCTTGGGCCTCATCCCACTCTTAGAGCCCCATCCTGCCCGGGGAGGGAAAAAGTGGGTGTGGGGGCTTGTGTCTCATCCCCATCCCAAAGCTGCATCTTGTCCTGGTGAGGGAAGGGGTCGGTGCTGAGCTTGGGCATCATCCCCCTCCCAAAACCCCATCCTGTCATGCTGGGGGAGTGGCTGGGTGCTGGGCTGAGACCTCATACTCCTTGGAGGACCTCATTGTACCCTGGTGAGGGAAGGGATGGGTGCTGGCTTGGGCCTAATCCCCCTCCCAAGGCCTCATCCTGCCCTGGAGCGGCTGCTGGGGCTGTGGTCTTTTCTAACTCCCTCAAGACCCCATCCTGCCCTGGGATGGGGAAGGGATGCCTGTCAGAGCTGTACTATTACACACCTTCCTAGCCCATCCTGCCGTGAGTTGGGTGCTTGGGCTTTATGATTTTCCWCAGAGAGGGCCAGACTTGGGTGGCAAGACCCTGAGGGCCAGCTGTGATCCTGTGGTTTAGGGCTAAGATGTCTATGTGGTGCTGCTGGGCTGCCTTGCAGGGAGGATGCCTCTGTAACCCCACAGGGGAACCAGCTGAGACTGGGAYCCTGCTCTGTGGTGTTCAGGTGGGTGGATGGGTGGCACTCAGAGCTGCTCCTTGCCCCATGGCGGGTGCAGGGGACCCTCCCCGCAGCAGCCCAGCTGGCTGCCAGCCCCTGTCCTGCTCAGCCTGTGAAGGATGCTGTGCCCTGGAGCAGTGCGGTGCTGGAGAGGGCAGACTGGCCAGTGCTTGCAGCTCTACTGAAGGATAATCGTTTTTTTTTTCTATGGCGCTGTTGGCCCTCGGCAGCATGGGCCTGCACTGAGATGCTCCCTGCCTAAACAATGAGGAAGGAAGATGCTTTTTGCAGGTCACTGTGGCTGGTTATGTAATGGCAAATGCCCTCTGAACTCAGCGTGCAGTGGAGGTGTGCGAAGGCCTGACGGGTGTGAGAGCTTTGCTTGCCGCCTTTCCCTAGAGAGGCTTTTCTGGAAGAATGACCCACAAGTGAATTTCTGCTGCTTCCCTTTTCCTGTGGGCTGGATCCCCAGAAGACTTTTCCAAGGGATTGCCAGATGCCTGGATAGTGAATCCAAATCTACAGGCAGTTGGTTGGGCTGTTCTGAGCCATGTCTTGTCCTGCCAGGGTTTCTGGGCCACAGGCTAACACCACCGACTTAAACCGCGGCATGGAGGGGACCGAACTGCCTGGAAGTGGCTTTTCCAGAGCTGTTAAGGGTGTGTGCTCCCCGTTGGCTTTGAGCTCAGTTCCTGTCATCCCTCCTGATGCTATTAGTGCATGTTAACAGCAGTGCTCTATTAAATGTTGTATCTAAAATGTATAAATTAAGATTGCAATAGAAGTTTTCAACTGCAGGCAGAGTGAAGAATTGAAGTATTGTAATCATAGGGCTGCAATTATGTAACTGGATTCTCTTTCTCTCTGGATAGCAGGCTCCTTTAATTGCTGTAACAAAGCTACTCCTTCAGTTTTCTGGGACTGTTCCAGGAAGCGATCATTGCAGCAGATTTTCTTCACTCCCCAGTAGAGCTAAAAATGTGTAGTTTCACTATTTCAAAACATGCTTGGTAGTATCACTCAAGACTTACAGCACTGTAAAAGGATTTAGGAAACTTAATGGTGCTCTGCAGGCTTAATTGGAGGCACTCCTTGCCATTAAGAACCTTATTCCCACAAAGTTTTAATATGCTCTGGTAAGGGCTGCTGCCAAGGTGAGCAGCTGTGGTCCTTCTCAGCGCAGACATTTGCTTGACTGCTCCCCCAGGTAACATGTGCCTCCTGAWGGCCTCAGGTGTGGCTTGGGAGCGAGGGGTCTGGTGCCCGGAGGGGCACTGGAGTGTTCCAGCCAGCAGCAGGACTGCACGGGGCTCCTTCCCCAGGGCATGTGTCGTGGCCTTTGCTTGAAGAAAGGCTGCAGGGCTGGGATTGCCAAATCCCCATTTTCTAGGATAATGCGAACTGCACTGGAAACTTCCCAATGCTGGACGCCTCCCTGGAAAGGCCACAGCAGCTCTACATGTAAAAGGCTTCAGTGACTGGTACAAAGCACCTGAACTAAGTTATAGAGTGAAGGGGGCTGCACRCTCAGCTCCAATATACCACTTTCTAGTTTCTTAAGGGTCACGGGCAGCACT
Source organism: Oceanodroma leucorhoa (assembly GCA_030449065.1). Lineage (NCBI taxonomy): Eukaryota > Metazoa > Chordata > Aves > Procellariiformes > Oceanodroma > Oceanodroma leucorhoa. Next base: position 3,630,748 of record JASVER010000089.1, on the reverse strand, counting down.
AGCATGCTGGATTCTAGCATCTGTGCTGTGGTTCACAGGCGGGGGGAGGAAAAGGAGGCTGCTTTGCCAGGCCCTAGCTGTGCTAGCTCTGTGGTGGGRCTTGCTTCCCCCTGCCCCTGTTTCTAGGCTGCAGCGTGGTGTTAACCTGTTTCTGGCTCGTCAGACCGGCTTTGTCCCATGGGAACAGCTGAAGTCTGGGTTTCAGYGGCAAAGCAGCGGTGAGGGGATGATGATAGGCTGAATGTGGAACAACATTCCTTCCAGGCTAAACTAGCAGCAGTTAACTGTAACTCTGGGTGGAATAAAAAGCACTGCTGCTGTTAACATGCTTCCTGAGCCTCCCTGCCCCGGAGCTGGGCAGCCTGGGGTCGGCTGCTTGCAAGGCTCTGTACAGGTGATGCTCCAAACCATCCGCGCACCTGGAAGGCAAACTTGGCTGTAGCCTATTGATCTATAGGAGGGCTGTAGCTCTCTGCAGATCCGTCTCCTCCCACACTGTAAGCTTTTTTCTGCATGTGTTCAATGCAGGTGCTGATGTTGGGCTATCTGTGATCTAACCTCCAGTCAGTGCCAGTGCTACAGYGCTCCAGCTATAAGGGACACCTTAGCCTGGGACTACTGTAGGCTACCCTGAWAAACTCACCCCGGGCATAACAGGGRGTTTGTAGTATTGTGACGCAGCCTGCCATAGAAAGGACAACCTCTGATGTACAGGAAGCTTCTCCTTCCTTGGGAAGGGATTAAAGGAATTTATGTTCTGCCTTAGGTTCACGATGTCTGACAGAAAGGCTGTGATCAAGAATGCGGACATGTCCGAGGACATGCAGCAGGATGCTGTAGACTGTGCTACACAGGCAATGGAGAAGTACAACATAGAAAAGGACATTGCAGCATATATAAAGAAGGTAACGAAGGGATGAGGGGGTGCTCTGGCTGGGACTTCCTGAAGCTCTTAAGTGTGTGTGCCTGTCATGAGCCTGAGTGTGTCTGAGACTTCATACTTGTGTGTTTGGAAGGAGAAGATGCTTTCTTCTTTGCTGCTTTACTGCTGTTCCCAAGAGGATGGAGTGACTTCTCCAAGGTCAGAGGAGGGCTATGGCAGAGCAGGGCCTGGTCTGTTGCTCTRGCAAGCTCTGAGCAAACAGTGTGAGTGCTGTCCCTCTGGATTTGCCAGCCTAGAAAGAGCTGGCTGCAGTCTGTCTTTAGGACTGGCTCCACAGATGCTGCTGCTYGAGGGAAACAGAGCAGTCCTTCCCTACACTGGTACTGCAAGTCAAAGTGGGCAGCTGTGCATGTGTGGTTCTGTCTGCCATGTTCCCGGCTCCGGGGTGGGTGGTGTGGAGGAGGATGGGGGCCTTGTGCTGGCTGGCAGGGTTGTGAAAGGCGCTGCTTTAAAAACAGTGCAAGCAGCTGCCCTGGCTGGTGAAGAGGTGTCTCCCCGTTTGCAGGAGCCCATTAGCTTAAGTCTCATGTTTGATGGCATCTGGGGAGCTGTCAGTTCCCTCTATAGCCACTTCTCCTAATGGGTGGGCAAAGTGCTTTTGAAAGGAGGAAAGTGTGACTTCATAGGCAATGTGATCCTGGCACCTGGGCTAGCTTTTGGGCCTTGCTTGTAATCTAGGCTTGAGTGTAAAGGATTCAAAGGTGTCTCCTAACYTCTCAGATCACTTTGATCGGAGGCAAGACTTAACTCAAAGTGCTTGGGGCAATACAGCCTGTAAAGTGAGTGAGTGCAACAGAAGGCATCCAAAAAGAAGTTGGCCTTTATTTCCTGAGAGTGTGTTGGGAGGAGGGAAGCAATCTGATGCACCTTCATGCCCTGGCAAGAAAGCCTTTTCCTTACTTCAAAGGTTACCTGCAAAGAGCTCAAACTGTCTTGCTGCTGTCTGAGGACTAACACTTGCTTTAATCTTGAATGTTGAGTCTGTTCTTCTGGCTCTGTCTCAGGGGAGGGAAGGGTGTTCTTGGGAGTTGTGTATTAATTAGAGGGAGGGAAATGGTCTTTAACCCTATCTTACCTGCGAAGTAGGAGAAAACTATTAAGCCAGCATTCAGCTTGCTCACTTCTGACCTCTTAGGTCTTCATGTGCTGTCTGGCCTGTGAATTTGCCTGCTCATTTTCMATGCAGATTTTCTCCCTTTTATGTGAAGAAGTGTTCCCCAAACAGCAGAAGCCAGACTTCTCCTTCCTTTTTTTAAGTGACCTTTAAGCTCAAATGCCTTGCTGGAGCAGACATGCTGAAATCTTTTTATTTTTTTTTGTGAGTGGGTTTGGAATGGGAGAGGAGAAATATTCCCCTGAGCCTAGCCTACACGCGGGGCTTGGATAGCACTGTACCAGGGAGAGCTCTTGCGTCTGCTCTTTCTGCCCAGGGCTGATGGGTGCTCCAGGTCTCAGGAGATGACTTGCTTGTGTTGGATCCTTCAAACAATCCAGCGCAGAGGTCTGGTTGTGTCAGTCACTACCTTGCTTAATATAATAGTGTCTTGCAGTGGGGAATCTAAAAGATGCTGCAGGTGGGAGGAGAGGCGATAGCATGTAAACAGAACCAGCTAAGAATTTGCTTAGAARTATTTTCATGTGGGCTTTCTTGGCCTTAATGCCTCTCTTCTCTTTCTTCAGGAATTTGACAAGAAATACAACCCAACTTGGCACTGCATTGTTGGCAGAAACTTTGGCAGCTATGTAACACACGAGACAAAGCACTTCATCTATTTTTACTTGGGTCAGGTTGCAATTCTTCTCTTCAAGTCTGGATAGGAAGTAGGAGCAAGTGAAATTTGGACTGTAATGCACTGATGGCTGAAGCCACGACTCCCTTTAACATGGCTATGCCGCTGCATGGACTGTATACTGTATTTAATGTGTATATGTTGCAGTAAAAATCTACTTCTGTTTAGTTGCCTGGGAAGAAGGCGGCATTTTTTTGTTACTGCTTTTTTGGTTGTATTGCACTAGGAAACCTGTAAATGCTTAAACAATGGCCTTTACGTGGGAAGAAATAAAACTATTCCACAACAGCTCCCTCGGTGGTAACTCCTTTGAGGCTGGGAAAACTTCTTTGGGCGGGCCAAAAGACCCTGACTTCCTTACTGAGTTTTATTAGACTGTTAATCTTGTAACGAGGAGCAAAGCCAGTGTGAGCCTCYGTACCCACCCTGCAGACTGTAGAGAGCTGGCTCTCCCAGTAACCTCAGTGCAGGTACTTAGACCTTCCCTGAAAGCTGGTGGGGTGGCTCTTGATTACGTGGTTTTCACACACAAGTTGAACTCCACCTCGGACTGTGATAAACAGACTTGCGGCTGGCACCCTCGGTGTTCTCTTACAGTGCCCATCACTGTATTTTTGGCTCTGCTGAAACATTGACCTAGACTTGTAAGCAACTCAGCCTGGTCTAGAAGACTTCAACAAACATCCCCCTGAGTTGCTGCTTGCTGCGGAAAGCAGCATCCTGTGGCTGAAGTCTTTAGACCTTGATACTGAGATCTAAAGCCACGTAGCCTGTCCCCGAAATGGAGTAGGATATCAAATTGGTGACTACTGACAACAGCTCTATTTGGCATGTTCTTAGCCAGTTGTCTCAACACTGCCTTAACTTGATGCTCTCCTTAAAGCAAGCTAGTCATGTGGAAGACTTGTAAGTGGCCACTGTCTCCTTTTTTTATTTTCTGTAGCTGATAAGCTATTTCTGGAGGACTGTCCTCCATGTTCTGATATCTGCTTTTGTTCTTAAAGCACAGTACCAAGAAGTTAAATTTACRTGTGATATTTGTGTGGAGGAAACTCATGTGACATCTGCTTCAAAGGCAGACAAATGTCTTGGTCTCCAATAGGTTCAGCAGTGATGTTGTCTTAGTATGTACTGACTCTTGGATTACACTGCAGGAAGTTCTTTTTATCTGGGTGYGGAGAAACGCTGTGTGATGGCAAGTAAATATCTGGTGCTTGTCATAAGGTTTACTTACCGGTTTGCTAACTAATGCACAGACAATATCACTGGGCTGGTGAGCCTAACTTGTGTCTGGGAAGAATTTGGTGTTGGTAATAAGTCACTGCTGGGGGAGAACGGGCAGAGTGAAGGGAGCTCTCCATTGTGAAATGACTTGATGACCCAGGTTGACTACTTCCTGAAGTAAAAGTCCTTCTTGTCTCTGTGCAAAATCCAAAGTATGCCTAATTTTGTAATATTGATAGAACAATGTTGTAACTAGAAAGAATGTAGCTGTCATAACTTCATGTTGATGGAAATGTCTGCACTGGGGTAACGTGCCTTGGACTGTCTGGGGCACTCGTGTGGTCTTGTCTGTTCAGAACTCTGCTCTGGATCTGAAAGGAGAATGTTTTGGGTTTGGTTTTTTTCCAAGCATGAGTCTAATGTGAACCTGTTCACGGTCTCTCGTGGAGCAAGATCTGTTCCCTTCATAACTGCAATGGCTCAAATACCATTTATTTTTTTCAAACATTAAAGGTGAATTGACACATTTAAACAGCCTCTAGTTTCTTCTTCATTGCCAGCTGTCCCAAGCGAAAACTGCACTTGTCCAGAGAGGGGGAGCAGCGAGTTCTCTGGAAGATGCTGATGACCCAAAGGAGGCAGGTCTGCAGAGGGAGAAGCTCACCCTGAAGAGCATACGGGGCCCGTCTGTGCCGGCGCTGACCTCCAGCCTGGCTCAAACACTGCGCCAGAAGGAGGGATCGAGGGGAGCGTGTCCTGCTGCAGCCCTGATGGGATGCTTCTGTGCCAAGTAACCTGGGTGTGAAGGCACTGGGGCTAACCTCTTAAAGACTTCAGACCAGCCGGGGGTGGTATAGCAGCTGGGGTCCTGGCTCCTGTACATGCTCCAAGGTGTCTCCCTGCTTTGCAGGAAAGCAGGTTTCCCCTTCAGGCTTCCTCCCTGTGCTCGGTGGAAAGGTGAGATCTGAAACTCTCCTGCCGTTTCCCTGAAGCTGGTGCGTGATAATGCCTCTCGCACTGCAGGGGCTGTGGGCTTGCCCTTAAACAACTCCTCAGCTTGCTATCTTGCCCCTGATGCAACCTAAATTTGGGTTTGTGGYCTCCGTAACATTTTGGAAAAGCTGTGGGCACTTACCAGCTACAGTAGTCTAACAGYTGTGCTGTGGGACAGTAACACCAGCACGAGAAACAAGGGGAAGTTGAGCTGCAGACAAACATGACTCAYGCTAAGCAGCTATAAAATGAGCTGAACCCAAAACTCGGAAGCAAGCRGCAGTATGGCTGTTACACACGGGCGATCTGCTACAGCCCGCACCAGGCAGCACTGAAAAGCAGAGGTGGTTTCTCCTTTTGGGGGGGAGCTGGGAGTGGTGCTCCTCCCCCGGTGGTCCCAGCCAACCTTTCACCTGGAAGTGCAGTTGCAGGGCTTGAGGTCCAGCTGCGCCGGGGCCCTGTGCTCCTGGCCTGGCAAAGTCTGGGTTAACACTGCGGCTCCGAGAAAACACTTGCAGCCTTGTGGGGCTGGGGTAGTCGAGCCCCCTTGGTGCACAGGGCTCCTCGTCAAAGCGAGGGGCAGAGGAGCTGGCTCCTGAATGCCAGCTGCAGCATGGGAGGCTGCTAATCCAAAGCTGAGGTGATAAGCTTTTCCAGCCTGAGTTCTGTCTTTGGGAAAGCCCCCCTTCCAGCCACGTGTCCAGTGGTGCTGGTGGCAATCGGTCCCTGGCGGGATGTGGAGGCCCTGCTAGGGCTGGAGGGACGGCGTGCCCTGGAGCTGACGCACGCGTGTAGAAAGTGGGTTTGGCGCTTCCTTGGATGTGTCACTGCAGCAGGAGTTCTGCTTCAGGCTGAGGAAAAGAAGCTCTAGCTCACACCTTTAGCAATCAGGCAGTGAAACCGAGCCCTGCTCACCTCCCCGTAACCCCTGCGACGGACACCGGTACGGTGCGTCCTCAGCCTTCCCCCTAAACYATCTTTTGCGTAGCCCTGGGGCTCTGGAAGATACAAACTGCCTAAAGATAAGCAGCGCTTCCCTGTACACGGCTGAGAGCAGGGTGAGCTTTTACACGGAGCTTTCTGTCCCCGCTGCCTTCCCCTCCAGCTCCCCAGCAGCTGTCTGACACAGCTTTTGGCTTTGACTTTTTCCATTGCTGGGCTCCACTTTGTCTCCAGTTTCCACCAGGCGCAGGTGTCCTGCCTGGTGCCTCGGAGCGTTAACTGCTTCCGTGCTGGAGAGGCCAGCAGCGTTCCCAGGACGGCCGCTCGGTTTCAACGGGGGTAGGAAGCTGTTTGGAAACATCTGGATCTGGGGCACTGAATGGAAGGTATGTATCTGGGGGAAACATCTGGRGAAAAAAACTGCTTCCAGATGTGTTTGGGCAAAAACGCTGTTTAAATGTAAACTTAATACACATTACTGTCCTGCCTTAAAAGCATTCAGAAAACAKTTGATTGCAGGGGAGCCCGAGGTGCTGCTTGTGGGCGGAGGTCTGGGTGCAGGACACTGTCTGCAGATGTGCGTGTGCATTCACTGTGGGTAACGGTGCGGTTCGTGGTTGGGGAGAGTGTCACATTATTTTCTCTTGTACAAGCCAAGTTATTCAATTCCTCATGTCAAGTATTTCTTCCAGATGTGGCCTTACAAAAGCAAAGCTTTGCAGCACTGAAGAGCAGACAGGCTGCTTTTTGGTAGCTGTGCTCCATGTGTGTAACTACTAGACATGATCTAGGATTCATTCTTCTGCGGAGGGAGCGTGGTGTAAAGCCGCAGGAGAAGGTGTGCGGCTCCGTTAGCAGGCAGAGCTAGCCTTGCTCCCTGCCTGCCGGGCACAATGTTCTTCCCCCTTCTCTGGGGGGGAGACTCCAGGAAGGGACAAAGTGACGGTGACGTCCTCCCCACCCTGGGCATCCTGCGCAGGGACCGGGCGTTGCACCCTGCTCCCGTGGGAACAGCCAGGCTGCAGGTCAGTGCTCTCCTTCCCTCCCGCCCAGCACAGCCGGCCTGCGGCGCTGCCGTTGCAGTGTTCATCTTCCCCAAGCACGTGGAAGCAGAGCCTGTCGCTGGTGAACCCGGTACCCAACGGACGTGTTCCTTCTCACAGTGCTTTAGTGGGAGATTGGAGATGAAGAGAGAAAACGTGGAAATCATTTTTATCTCGCTTTCAGTCTCCGGCGGGTAAATCCTTAAGAGGTGAAGGAAGCAGGGCTGTGCCATCCCTGCCCACCCGAGGTTTCCCTGCTTTGTTCTATTTATTGAGCAACGATTCTGACACCCTTTCCCAGACTGTGACTCACAGCAGCACTGTCTGTGCATAAGCCATGTGTCTCGGCGTGCTTTATAGATACAGGAGCTGCAGGAGCCTCGCAGGAGCCAACTGTGTTTATTAAAAGATGATCAGATGTTTCCTCCCTTAAGGCAGTGTCTAGCTGAGGCTGAGTAATAACTCATTACCAACGAGACAAATAACTGCTTATCATCAGGTCAGCGCCTTCACCAGCCCTTCTGTTAGCGACGGCAGGCGCCATGCTTCTCCTACACCGAGCTCCGGTGGTCTCGGCACCCAGCACAGGGGGGTAAGAAGGGACCTGCCCTGCCAGACCCCGCTCCGGTCCCTGTCCCTTCCCCTGCCGGCAGCCTCAGCAGGAACAACTCTGTGGGGGCAACCCCAGACTCTGCTCCGCTGCTCAGCAGGGTTTGGCCCTGAGTTAAGCTTGAACAATATTATCCAGCCCTGGTGTAGCTTGTTTCCTCCTGCCTGTGGAAGCAGGCTGCTGTAGCGGCCTCGCAGYCCACGGCTTTCTGTCCTAGTGCTGGGGACTCAGAGCAAATGCGCCAGAGCTCGCTGTGGCCTGGTGGAAAAATCAATGGTGGGCCAGCGCAGCGTGCCGCAGAGGCGCCCCGGGAGCGCTGCCGGGGCCGTGRGCGAGGCAGGATGTCACGCTCCGCCACGTCCCCTGTCCCCGTGTGCCCTTTGCTGCCCGGCGTGGAGCGCTTGCTCGCGGGCCTCTCTCCAGGGCTGGGCTGGAGGGGGGAGGCAGCGGAGAGCGGGGCCAGCTCTCGTCCCCTGGCAGGACGTGGGGCCGGGACCCTCGCGGGCTTGGTCGGAGGCTTTCCTCAGACGCCATCCTCTGGCGCGGCCGCCGCGGCCCAACCCTGCCACATGCCATGGCATCTCTCCATGTCCTTTGTTCCCTCCCTTTGCTTACGTGTCTCTCTTGATTTATGGCCGTTGCGGAGCAGCGTGACCGCAGCTCAGCTGCTTGCCCAGACCCCAGCCGGGCTGCGTGCCCTCGGACCCAGCCTGCCGAGCAGGGAGGGTTTTGGGGGGAGATCCAAGCCCCCCCCGCCCCATGCAGTAGGCCCCCCAGCATTTAAACACGTGCATGGCCTTTTCTTTCACCTCCTTCCAGCCTGGGTGTGAATGAAGTGCTTTCAGGGGGAGGAGATCGCTGGGAGCCCTGCTCTCCCTGTGCATTGGTTGCAGCCCATAAAAGCATCCGAGGAATTCGCCACGGCGGTCCCTACGCRGGGTGAGCGCAGTGAAAGCCGCCCTTTGTTCCCGCAGCCCCGGCCACCGAATCCCGCACACCGACGGGGCTGGAATCTGCGGAGTTGGACGTGTGCTCCCGCCGGCACGTCGCCCTTAGCGGCCCCTGCGCGGGTGCCACGCTGCACCRGGGCCGCCGGGAAAGGGTTTTCCCGTGTCTGACCCCGGCCAGGGCGAGCAGCCTGGGGTGAGCGGCATTAAGGCGCTGCCGGGGCACGACGAAAGGATTTCCCCAGGGTTTACCGGCGGGGTTGAGCGCCTGCCGGTACACACGGTGTGACCCGAGCTTTAGCCCCGTGCTGCTTAAGCTGAGTCAGAGGAACGGAAATCCCTTCTTACACAGATCTTTTTCCACGAAGTGTTCGATTACAGGTTTGGGGTTTAATCTCACGCCCATCTCACGCAGTTTCCCGGCTGGCCGCACCGCTCGCCCGCTGCCTGCCGGGGCCGCTCCGGCAGGAAAGGACGGAGGGCTGACACCGAGCCAGGACGTGCCTCCGCTGCAGCCTGCACACAGGCGGCTGGCGCCCAGCCCAGAACATGGCTCTGGAAAAAAATAAATGCCTTTTTTGTTTTTGAGGAAAGCCCAGGACGCTTCGACAAGGACAAAAACTCTTCCTAAATCTGGTTTTAAAAGTCCCRTTTTCTCTCAGGGTTCAAAATGACCTGGCCAAAAGCCTCTGCTCCTCTGTGGCCCGTGGGTCAGCTTGGACAGGGTAAACGTGGACCCACGTTGCAAAGGCTCCCTCTGAAACCGTGGCTTGCAGGGGGACGGAGGGACGGCACCCATGCGGCCCCCTCCCAGCAGGGTCCCCACCCGTGGGTGCTGGCGGTCCCRCTGGCAGGGGGTCCCTGGACCTTTCCTGTGTTGTAATTAGCAGAAGAAAACCACGGGGTGACTCAGCAAGCCTCTGGTGCCAGGCCAGGGCTTTGACACTGCCACCGTCCTCCAGCAAGACTGACACGTGCAATTCAGGCAGAGCYTGGGCTGGCTAAAGATGCCGTGCTACTTAAATTTTTTATAGAAAATCATTAAGCAATTAAAATCTGGCGGATCTCACATCGCAGAAAAAGCAGCTTGAAGTCTGTGCAGTAAACAGGGCACCGCTTCCCGGCCGTTTGGGATGTCTTCTTGGAGTCTTAACTCCAATCCTTGCTTCAGCATAACTATAATTATCTCTTAATTGCCATTATTGTTTAACATTTTTAGCATTTGCAAGTGCAAACTGTTACAGCTTTCCATGCAGATACAATCAGTAGCCAGGGTTCACAATGAAAGCAATTAAAATCTTGTGATTATTACAAGCCTGCATGTCTATACAACAGCTTCAATCTGCATAACTTGCCAAAATGTAGGCTAGAAACTCAGACAAATTTAGCATTTATTTAGTAACCCAGCAAAGCTACTACCTCTTGCTGCCTCCAATGATTTGCATCTACGGCACTTTTTGGAAGGACGCGAGTGTTGAGGGGAGGGGAAAGAAAGCATTTTCTAGAATACATCCCTGGAGAATATACAGCAAAGATAAAATTATGCACATGAATTATGCATATGAATTATGATTTCACTCCTATTTTTGTTGGGATTAGCTCATGTTTGSTGTGCATCCCTGGCAGGTTGCTGGCGGTTCGGCAGCTCGCAGAGCGCTCTCTCCAACTCCCAGCAGGTCACCGCGGTTTCGGGTCCCTGCTCCGCCAGCAGCAGCCTCCCGTGGGCTGCAGAGCTTCTCGGGGATCCAGCCCACCRGTAACGATGGCAGCCCCTGCTCCTTCACCCCTCTCGGGTCTGGGGCAAGTAGTTTTTCCTGTGTTAATTTATGGCACCTCTTCTGAAAACGTGCAATGGATGAAAACAGATTTAGGTGTAAAACAAAAACTATTGTGCTATTTTGTATAGAGGGGGAGGCATTTGCAGGCTGCGCTGCCACCAGCCAGGCTGCGCCGGTGTCCCCGGGGTCCCCACCATCTCCCGGGGAAGGAACATCCCAGCCTCCGCCAGCTCTGGCGAAATAAAGCMCGGGGAGAGGAGCACAAGGGGGAGGCGGTAGCAGCATTTCCAAAATCTCTGCACCAGACTCAGCTGCAGTCCCAGCACACAGTCGATTTAAGCCACGTTAAATAAAGCCAGCAGCATTTCCGTGCAGAAACAGCTTGGGAATCCAGAGCCCCGTTTCCAGGAGGGCTGGAGACCCCAACCATGGGTGTTGCCATGTGAAAGGAGGTTTAATGACCCTCGTTGCAGGGGAGGAGTTACCCAAATCACCGGGGCACCTGCACCCAGGGCAAGGAGCAGGCTGGGCCTGAGCAAGTGGGGCTCAGGGAACCAGGTGGGGGGTCCAGGCTGGGGTGGGTGCGGGCACCCTTCCCGTGGTGGGACCACATGGGGAGGCTCGGGGGGGGGCTCGTGGATGCTCCCTGGCCGGGTCCTCCTCTTACCATCCTGCACGCCCTGTCCCATCCCCAGTCCCATTGCTGCTGCTGCCTTGGAGTAACATCCCTGACAACCCAGCAGGCGTTTGCATGAGAAAATGAGATTAGAAAAGTATTTCAAGTATTTGTGTCTGTCCTTCAGTGGCAAACAAGCCCAGAGCCAGGGCTGTTTGTCCCGTCAGCTGGCCCGCAGCTTGGGAAAACAGCAGCTTGGGAAAACAGCCGGGAAGCCAGTGGGAGACACCTTTGGCACCAGCGGAGATAATGGTAAGTGTCGGGGCTGAATTTGCACATGCCGTTGGGAAATGGTAAGTGTGTAGCATGGTGCAGGCAGGGGCACTCGCTAAATCCTCCTCCCAGGGATGGAGTACCCGCGTGTGCACGTTCGCAGRCACCGCTCTGCGGCCGGGGGCTCCCCGGGACAGCCCCTGCTCCTTCACCGATCTCRGGTCTGGGGCAAGTAGTTTTCCTGTTCCCAGAGCCCTCAGCCCGGCCGCTCTCCCGCTCTCTAACCTGAGCAAGTCGCCTGAAAACCAGCGTGGCTCGGGAGGACGGTACAGCTCGTGACAGCGGCGTGTAACGCACGGCGATGCTCCGCAGGGCGCGGGCAAAACGCAGGCGACCGGTGCGGCCACATGGACTCCCCTGGATGTATGAGCACATCAGCGGATCCGGGATTTTTCTAAGTTCAGGTGTTTGATCTGCTTTGAAATGCTGCTGATAGGAAGTGAAAAGTCAGTAGATTTGGASAGTCCCAGGAAAGAGGACCAAAGGCAGGACTGGTGGAAACAGTGGTGTCCAGGAAAGCCTGGGACTGAACCCCCCCCMAAATTCCCAGCTGAATTTTGGGCCAGTTTTTCTCCCAGGGCAGTAAGATTAAGATGAACRCTCTCCATTTTGCCTTTAACAGGAAGAGACACAGCTGACAAACCTGAAAGGCGAGGAGGAGGCAGGGAGAACCGGCAGCAGCTCCCGGGTCATCGCTTTGCCAAAATCAGCAGGTATCTGCCGTGCCCTTGAGCTCTCTATCGTGGCTCCTGTTCACTTTGGCTTCCCCGCGGCAGCTGTCACCAYCCCTGCATTATCAAACCACCTGCCCAAATTTCAAGGATCTCATCCATATATTCAACAGGAATATCAATTTCTGGGAGCTCTTGCCGGGGGGGGCTTTGAGATCAGAGCAGCTAAACTGGGGCTTTCTGCTGAGCTGTGCTCACACCACCGGAGCTGGAATTTCCCTTGGCTGGGATGTCTGCTGGGGGGCTGCGGGGAGGTGGGTTTTGTTTAAGCTGTAGCCAGACAGGGTTGGCAAAACGTTGTCGGTATTCGCCCGGCCTCAGCCCCGCTCCCTGGCACCCGGAGGAGCGCGGATCCCRCTGCGAGGGACAGCGAGGGGGGCAGCCCCCGCCGCGGTCTGTCCAGGGGCACGGCGTGGTGCTCGCTGTCCTGAGCCCGCATCCCACCGGCGTCACGGCTGGTGAGAGCCGGCCCGGGAGAAACGAGCCCAAGTGATGCAGCCCAAGGAGGACACTTTCTCTGCACGTTTTTAAGCCAAATGTGGCTCCTGAAATCAATAGAGAAGGAGATTCCTCCGCAGCCTGGGGAACCATCGCGTCCACATTCTTCCCTGGGACCTTCAAAGGAGCTGAGGAATCCAATTCCCRCTAATTTGCTTTGAAAACACCAACCTAAAATTGTAATTATGGCATGYTGTATTACAGGGGAGGAAAGAACCCACCAGACTGTAGCTACCTTGTTTTCCTAAGACATGAGTTTTGATGATTTATTAAGACTTACCTTTTTAACAATATTATGTTGGTTAATGTTGGAAGATGTTCCTACAATTAATGAAAATTTCATAGACTGACTGGGGAAGAAAGAGACCATTTTATGTCCCCTACCAGATGGCCTAAACCAGCTGCTCACTTTTTTCTTTGAACTGTGATTCTAATGACTTCTCTGTCCTTTGAAGTCTGCTTCTGAGCTGCTGAACCAGATGTATTTGCATGATAGTAGCAGAGCACGTTTAACAGTCGAGGACTTGTGCTATTTTCCCTCACGGCCACTGCTGGATACCGCACGATGTTTGCTCTCGTTTGGGGGTTCTGAGGGGTGAGTAAATGCGAAGRCTTACCAGGCACTGGTAAAATGAGTCTTGGTGTAACATCGCCGGCTTCAGCGGAGTTATTCCCTAAACCCACAGCGTCTTTACCCAGCTCTCGGCTGGTTTTGTTACTGCATCCATGCAGCGGTGTCAGTCTGCTTTGTCATGGATTTATTAGGGCCTCACAAAAGCAGGGGCTGCTGTCAAAACGCACATTTCAGCACCATTTTAAAAACAGAGGACAAGAAAAAAGGAAGAGCCTTAAATATGTATTAAGAAGTTTTAAAAATAATAAATCACAAAATAAAATGGTGACAAAAGGAACAAWACCAAAAAAGGTCCCCAAGTGTGGGTTTGGTGGAAATTTATGCCAAGCAGAGGAGTTGGGAAGGCAACACTAACATTCCTGGCTTTGAAATTTCAAACCCAAAGCAGCTCCGCCCGAGTCCGTCCCCAGACGCTGCGGAGTCGCAGAGCGGCAGCGGGTGTCAGCCCAGACCCCAGCTCTGACGCAGCCACCCCATCGAACCCACTGACGCTGCGGGCGCAGGAAAGGCTTTCCAGGAGGGAGCGACGTGCCGGGAGGTGCTGCCGCGTGGTGGGTGCTGGGGGTCTCCCCACTCTCCATCCCAATCCCGGGCCCCGRAGCCGTCTGGCGCGGTGGCAGGGTTCAAACCAAGTTGGTGATGAAGACCCCCGCACAAAGGCTCTGCTGCGCGGAGGTGGCCGCGTGCTCCTCTTTTTCACGCCGCCTCCCGGAGCACTTACAGGATAGCAAACAGCTTGCTCTGCCCAGAGCGACGGCTGGGCTGGGAAGGCAAAGAGCTCTCTAAAATCGTCCTTGCACAATATTTGTACGTGGTACTGCTTGAGGCTGTCTCTTTGCTACTTGTTTCACTGTGCCTGCCTCTGAGGCCTGCTAGGGACTTTCGGGGAACAAATAATAAAGAATAAATGGAATGATAGAGGTAAGAAGCAGAGCAATTAGCCATAACCAGACAGCCCGGGGCAAAGAAGAAAGGCAAGGCGATGGAACTGGTGGCACAGCACGTACTTTTCTTACTCGAGGTGCTCAGTCTGCTAAGGAAATGAAAGGAAGGTGAAGAGAGGTAAACTGGGGGTAAGACAGAATCTCGAGTGAGGTAGGAGATCTTGGCTTTGCCCAGTTGTGACATGGAAGGAGAGGACACTGTGCCCTGACCCTGCAGCCCCCTGCTCCTTCCCGGGTGACGCAGATCCCCGTGCCGGCAGCTGTCCGGGTGCGGCAGGGCCGTAACGCTTGGCTCGTCCCTCTTCCAGTGTATTTCCCCATCAGCTGGGGCCTTTCAGTCCTTGGCCTCTCTCCTGGGATCCTATTCACAAGGAAATGGCGGCAGACCGTCAGTTAATTTGATGTTACCCATCAGCAAGAAATTAATTCCAGGTGAGGTGCAGATCAAATCTGGAGTAATGTTCTTAAGGCGAGCCGGTTTCTCTTCCCAACCACCAGTCCCTTGTGTCCCCACTGCCGAAATCTGTTATGTCCCATGTCTGTGCATAAACCGGGTACAGACAGATCTGGGAGAGGGCAACAGGGGTGGGACAGGAGCAACCTGTTACAGTTCAGCAGCCCTGGGCTGCGGTCTTATTTCAGGCTACATCCATCACTTCGTGTTGCTTTCAAAGACACACTGAGCGTCCACGATGGTTAAAATCTGCACAGTCCCCCCACGCCGCTCGCCGGGAAGCACGGCGCGTGGCTGCGTGGCTGCCCCAGCCAGGGATCCCCAGGCCGCAGGCGGGATCGCTCCGGGCGTCCTGGCCACAAACGTGGACGGGCAGTGCCACCTACCGCGGTGCTCCCCGGCCGCCGTCCCCACCCGGGTCCCCACGGGGCCTGGCCTCGGGCGGGGAGGTGGCGAGACCTGGAGCTGCGGTTGCTGCCCGGGGTGGGCGTTTGTGCTTCTCCCGCCGCCCCGCGGTCAGGAATTCTCCTTCCTTCCTGGGCTAAGCGCTGCGCGAGTGGGACACGGCTGCGAGTGTGACGTGGCTGTGAGGGTGTCACGGCTGTGAGCGTGACGTGGCTGTGAGGGTGTCACGGCTGTGAACGTGACAGGGCTGCGAGCGTGTCATGGCTGTGAGGGTGACATGGCTGTGAGCATGACACAGCTGTGAACGTGACACAGCTGCGAACGTGACACAGCTGTGAACGTGACACAGCTGCAAGGGTGGCATGGCTGTGAGGGTGGCATGGCTGTGAGGGTGGCACGGCTGTGAGGGTGGCACGGCTGTGAGTGTGACACGGCTGCGAGGGTGACACAGCTGCGAGGGTGGCACGGCTGTGTGACAGGGCTATGAGTGTGACATGGCTGCGAGTGTGGCACACCTGCGAGGGTGACACAGCTGTGAAGGTGGCACGGCTGTGAGGGTGACATGGCTGTGAGTGTGACACGGCTGCGCGGGTGGCACGGCTGTGGGCCCTGTGGCTGCTGGACGCAGGCCGGGCCCGCAGCCCCTCGGCCGTGCGGAGTGCCGCTCCCTGTAAACCCGCGAGGCCGGGGCCGGCCGCGTCCCTGCCCTGGCACCAGCGGCCCTGCCGGGCCTGCCGCCCGCCCCGGGGCTCCCCCTTCGCTTATCCCCAGGCTCCTTCGGGCCCGTGGGGCAAGCGCAAGCCGCAGCGCTGGAGGCCCCGGGGCGCAGCGCGGAGRCTGCCCGGCCGGGCTCCCGGCTCGCCCCACGCCCCACACCGGGGTCTCACCCCCGGTCCCTGCCCCAGCTCAGCGGGTCCCCGGCTCCCGCCCCGCCCGCGGGGCGCAGGCCCCGCCCGGCCCCCGTCACCGCCCCCCGCCCCGGAAGCGCTCCCCGTTGCCATAGCGCCGCTGCCGGGAGGGCAGAAGATGGCGGCCGCGGCGGGGCCSGTGGAGCCGGAGCCGGGCGTCTCCCTCCGCCGTTACCTGGCGCGGCTGGGCGCCCTGCGGCCTCAGCCCGGCGCGGAGCGGCCCGACGGCGGCCGCCGCACCGAGCTCCACCTGCTCTTCGACCAGCTCATCTCGGAGAGCTGCGGGCCGGCGCCGGCGGCCGGGCCCAGCCCGCAGGTACCGCGGGGCCCGGCCGAGGGATGGGCCGGGGGGGGCCGCGCACACGCGCGGGGGTGTGCACGCTCGTGGAGGGGGGGGGAGAAGGCGCTCGCACGCGGGTGTGCGCGTCACGCGGGTGTGCACGTCACGCAGGTGCGCGCGTGCTCGCTGGCGTGAGCGCACACTCAGCCGCGGCTCAAGCCCACCCGCACTGACACTTGTGCGGGGGACGCGGGTGCGCGTGCCCKTAGACGTGGGTGTGTGCGCGCCGAGGCGGGTGTGCGGGTGCTTGCCCACGCGTGCACGCCCACGGGCGCGCGCAGGCTCGCGCAGAGGCGCCCGCAGGCGTCTCGCCCGCTGCCCCCACGCAGCGGCCCTGTGCCCGCCGCCCTGCGGCTCCCCACGGGCCGGCTCGCTGCAGGCTGTGGGTTTTCCTGCGTGTCTTACGTTCCCCTCCCCACGGCCGCATTCTCTCGTGCCTTCGCCCTCCCCTCGCTCCCATCCCCGCCTCTCCGGGTGACTTGGGAGCTCTGCTGCCGTGGGCCGAAACCCGGCCGGGGCTGGCACGCGTGGCCCAGCGGCAGGAGGGCGTGAGCGCCGGTGGAGATGGTGGGTGACACCAGTGGGTGGGACTGTAGGGACGGGGACTTGGCAATTTTCACAGTCCGCTCTTCAAACAATTAAAAACTTTCAAGTCTTAAAGTAAGCTCCTCACAGCTGCACGCTGTAGTTTTGCAATATTGATACTTCTTCATTGGGAACACACCGTACTTCATTATTACRCTGTAAACAGTGCTGACTTACCGATTTTTCTTCATTTTATTTCCAGAGTAGACTTACTTTGCATTTTGGAATTAACAGATTTTTTTTTTTTCTTTTTTGGACAGTGCTCCTTTTTTCCCCCCTTCTGTTCCTTGATCTAACTTTGTATTTTTCTTTTGCCATTATTATTGACTTTGCTTTTGCTCCGGTGTTTAAGTGGTATTGTCTGAGCAGCACTCCTGCAATCTGACTCCGTGTCAGCGTATCCCTGCATTGGGATGAAGGTCTAGATAGCGGAGGGGGAGCTCACTAGCTGGAGTTKCATTCCTTTCGTTACATTATCCGCGTGTATTGATGTTAGTGGTATCCACACGCAGATCTGGTTGTGTGATCAAAGCCTTAGCTGGTGATGTGGTTTCCACCCTAGCTTTGTAGTCTCTAAATAATAAACTGAGGCTTTCTTTTCCAGGACGTTTGTGCTCTGCTTGTCCAAGCCTGTCAGCTGGTTCACCTTGATCAGGAACATCTTGTCAGCAAAGTTTGTCAGCTTATCCATCACTTACTTAACAGATTTCAGGTATGGAAAGTTTGGTCTTGTTCCTCCTTTTCCTGTGTGCTGGCTCCCTGGTCCCCTGCTGAGCCAGGGAGGCCTTCTGTCTCTTTTTACAGAGCTATGGAGCCAACCTTTGTGCAGAGTTTCTTGGATTTTCACTGTATTGCTTATTTATTCTTAGCTGAGGTTCTGATCTGTGGCTCTAGCATGGTTCCTCATGTAAAACCAGCTCTCAGTCAGAAGCGATACACCATCGGAAATACTCTTGGTTATAGGAAACTTGTGTTGATTTATCCGTTTCTTAAGTGTTGGCTGGTTCTGTGATGGTGTGTAATTTTAACAGCCAGATCACCTGAGTCTGCAGCCAATGTATCTGGGTGTATTGACTCCAGCAGTACATGACGATGTTTTCTTGACCACAGTCCTTTTCTGTTATGACAGGTGATGGTTGATGAACAGAACTTGAATTTTCTTCTCTCCTACTGCATCTCTGCTCTTAAGCAGTGTAGCTCTTGGACACATGTTGAAATTCTGCAAGCCTTAGCAGCTCTTGTTTACAATAATGGACCTAAATGTCAGAAGGTGAGTTTACAAGCTAAGAGAAAGTAACCACAAAAATATTTGCACCCTTTTGCTGTTTGTACTTTCCTTTTTTTTTTTTTCCTCCCCAAAAGAAAGAATAAGAAAGTATCATGTTCTCAAATTGCCACACCTTTTATGTTAAGAATAATCCCATTTAAATAGTGACTGATATTTGTGGAAAAGTTGAATTTCAGGTGTGATAGGTGTGTATACTAATAATCAGTAGATAAGAAGATTTTTCCCATGCCGAATACCTCTATACGTGCAGGCTGCAGCTGTAGGGACCACCTATTACCTGGCTTGAGCCGAAGGCACACTATCAAAGAAGGGCACCAGGCTTAGTCTGCAGAGTGACCACCCTGCGGTGCCCGTGTGTCAGGCAGGAAGAATGCAGGGAGCTTCAACTGGCACGTACTCAGCAGGCTCCATTGAGGATCCTGAAATTTATCCTGTAACCAGATCGGGTCTTTAGTGTGCGGTGGGCTCAAAGCTCTTTCAAACTGGAGACTATCAGGTATCAATCCTGAGGTTTGTAAGAAGCTCCTTGTTGCTGCAGCGTGACGATAGTGTTTGATATGTTGAATTCCCCTGCTGTCACCAGCTCTTGGCAGCTTGCAGAGCAGTTTCTGCTATTGGGCTGAAGCACGGGGTGGTGATGCTAGCAGTTTTGGAGCTGCCAGCTTGCGTGGGTTTGTAGCCTGTATAACTGCAGCAGTTTGGTACAGCAGTTGTTACTAACTTAGCTTTATGTCTGGTGTTGTGGTTTAACCCCAGCCGGCAACCGAGCCCCACACAGCCGCTCGCTCACTCCCCCCTGGTGCGATGGGGGAGAGAATCGGAAGGGTAAAAGTGAGAAAACTTGTGGGTTGAGATAAAGACAGTTTAATAGGTRAAGCAGAAGCCTCGCACACAAGCAAAGCAAAACAAGGAATTMATTCAYTMCTTCCCRTCGGCAGGCAGGTGTTCAGCCATCCCCAGGACAGCAGGGCTCCAGCACATGTAACGGTTACTTGGGAAGACAAACGCCGTCACTCCAAACATCCCCCCCTTCCTTCTTCCCCCAGCTCTATACGCTGAGCATGACGTCCTGTGGTGTGGGATRTCCCTTCGGTCACTGGGGTCAGCTGTCCYGGCTGTGTCCCCTCCCAGCTTCTTGTGCCCCCCCAGCCTCCTCGCTGGTGGGGTGRGGTGAGGAGCAGAAAAGGCCTTGGCTCTGTGTGAGCMCTGCTCAGCAGTAATTAAAACATCCCTGTATGATCAACACCGTTTCCAGCACAAATCCAAACCAGCCCCATACTAGCTACTACGGRGAAAATTAACTCTACCCCAGCCAAAACCAGCACAGTCTGGGAAGAAAGCATAAACTGGGACTCAGTCTGAACTATGCTCATGCTCGATACTTTTTTTAATACAAAATAAGAGGACTTTGGAAATTAATATTTTCATGTCATTTTTTATAAACATAATCTGTCTATGGAATCTGAAATTGCAGCTGACAAATCTTCTTTTGTAGCATAGATGTGTTTAGCTACCAAACAGAAGAACCAGGAGGCTGAGGGAGGGGCACTGACCCCTAATGACTTTTGGTGGTTTGTTTTAGTATCTCCCCGATTTGCTGGGCAAGACTGGGCTCCTGGTGCAGTTCAGTGATTCTGCTCAGCCAGACGTGGAACTCAGGAGGGCAGCGGTACGCAGCATGGCAAACCTGTGTCTCAGGTGCGTACAARCCTTTGCAGATGGTGGAGTGGATGCTTTGGAAGATGTACCTCTGACAGCAGGGACAGCTGGTCTGCTCTGCTTGTGCTAGGAACAGCAAATTCAGGACCAGTGAGGTGTATATGCCTGAATTTGAAATCTAAAACTTTAGTGCTCCAAGATACCGTATCATCTCTGGATAAAACCGTCAACTCTGTCTTCCAGAAATAATGTTACAGAGATTAGTTTAGGGAAGAAAAGAAAAAGTGTTGTCTGAGTGATTCTGTGGGTTAATTTTGCATAAGAAATGGTCAGCTACGTGTTTTTACAGTGATTGTCAGTTATTCTTTTGCAATTCACCCATTTTTCCATTCCACATATAAATATGCTGATGCCACAGCAACATCAAATCTTTATTAGCTGCTATATGGGAAGAATTTTGACTAACCAGACTCTGTGGGCAAGCAAGCAATTAATCAAAGCAATAGATATTTGGACGTGCTGTAAAGAGTTTTTTTGTTAATAGCTCCCCTGAACAGATGGCTTGGGTTTTTTTTAGGAAAAAAAAACCCAAAACAAACACAAAAGTTTGGAATTTCAGCACTTATAGATGAAATSTGAAGAACTACTTATTGTAAATAAATGCAACATCTGGCATTTTGGGGCATGATGATTTTTCTATGTGGAGAGTTGGGATTGTTTAGCCTGGAGAAGAGGAGGCTCATCCAGGATCTTACCAATGTGTATAAATACGTGATGGCAGGGAGTGAAGACGACAGAGCCAGACTGTTCTCAGTGGTGCCCAGTGAAAGGACAAGAGGCAGTGGGCACAAACAAATACAGGAAATTCTGATTAAACGTAAGAGGGGAAAAAAAAAAAAAGTAGTACGGATTGTCGAACAGTGGAACCAGTTGCCCCACAGAGGCCATGGAGTCTCTATCCTTGAGGATATTCAAAACTCARCTGGACACAGTCCTGGGTGGCTCGCTCTGGTTGACCCTACGTCAAGCAAGGGGGTTGGACTAGATATCTCCAGAGGTCGCTTCCAACCTCAACTGTTCTCGGATTCTAATTTCAGGAAAATCACCTGCAATATTAGAGYTTTCCTGTGAGTATATTCAAGCATGCATTGATGGCTTGAAGTAATTAAATGTGTTGGAACCAGGTGCTTAGGAATCCATTACAAAAGAATTTGTTTAATGACTCTAAATACACTGCAACAATGGCCAGCTCTTACTGAATGGTACCCAAGGTAGCAAAGATGAAGTGATGCGGTTGCCCGCTCTCTTCATGCAGTAAGTCAAGTGGATATTAAAATGTTTCAGCACATTAAGGTTGCCCAGACTTCATGGAAACTAGGGAAATGGCAAAAGTMATTCTAGGTCCTTTTCAATGCCAAATTTTGCCTAAAAATCATTTATAAGCATGACARCTTGTTAAGCTATGCTTGGAGAGTCATTGTAATTGAGAAGGTGGCCACCGAAGCAGSGTAGGTGTAAGGCACGCTATGACTGTACTAGCTCTTCGTGCAGAAGGTTTCCTTTTGTTCTTTATGGTGGTAGAGCTGATCCCTTTCAAAGAGCCAGCCATCCATCTGGGGCTGTGCTCTTCAGTCTAGCAGGGGGCTTGGGTCTGAGTTTGTGTAACTTCATAAAGCTGTGGGACAGACTGTAAACTAATCATTTGTCTCCTCCTGCTTTATTTTTAGYGTGCCTGGACAGCCATACTTGGATGAGTCCTACAGGAGTGTCTGTTTTCAAACTTTTCTAAGTGTTCTGCAGTCTTCAAAAACCTCTGATGTAGATGACATCACTTTTTGCATGGTAAGTGTGGGTCTAATTGTCTAGAATACTCTAATTAGGAGATTGTGCTGCTGGAATATTGGAATTTGGAATATAAGAAATTTGGAATGTTGTCAACTGAGATTTTGCTTAAATAGTCTATTTTTTTTTTTTTTTAAATAAACGTAAGTAACTGAACCAGTAATTATGTTGAGCAAAACCGTAATTGCCTAGAAGGTCACTTGAAAGATGTGAACCTTCAATGTTTTGGGAAGGAAAAATAAGTAATTCTGTGTTTTGATTTTCAGTTACTGCAAAATGCACTGAAAGGTATCCAGTCGCTTCTCAATGGTGGGAAGATGAAACTAATGCAAACTGACCAAATTGGATCTCTTCTTGCAGTGTTAAAGGTAAATACTTAAATCCACCTTTAGAAAGAGGCAGACACTGGGAAGTGCATGTTCCAGGTGCTTGTTAAGTGGGAAGCAGTAGGAGAAGACGAGAAAGAGGGAGCAGAGAAGCCTGAGCGTGGGGGGAAATGTAGTGTAAGATAGAAAGAAAAAGGCATTGCGTTTCTCTCACAGCACCTTAACTGCACTTCCCACAAAAGAATGTGAGAGAAAGATGGGAGGCTCATTTTTTTGGACCTACTTAAAGTACTTCTAGAGATAGYTGAATTTCAGATGTTGCATAGCTGTTACATAGCATGGGGAGGGGCAAGACCTGCGGGAAGGATCACAMGCCCAACCAAAAATTGATGAACACCTGAGTAAATACACAGTAAATCTTTGTGCGTTAAAAAGGAAAAGTATGCTAATGTTTTTGTTACTGTTCTAGAAATGTATGTTTCATGGACTGCCAGGACTGAGCATAGAAATGCCCGCAGCCTTGTACCCAGCTCCATTACCTCAGTATGATAAAAGGTCGCCCGTCAAACAGGAACAATCAGAACCAGCCGCCTTTAAGCAGACGGGGGTAAGCTGAAATTACACTGATTCTACTGCACGCTCGTTGTGCGCGTTTGTTGCGGTTGTATGTTACCTGACGTGATGTTAGTGACTAATGGGCTCTTTCTGTTCCGAACATGCGATACATTTCACATTCTTTGCTTTAGAGGTATCAATTATAAATCTCTGCAGTGAGTAAAATTGCTTTGTAAACTCAGATGACAAGAACAAACGGCTCTGCAGAGATTGGTTTTCCTGAGTTAAGCTGTGTGCATCAGTTATTCATCTATAGCCAAGAATTCTTGGCCTGCAGACATGGGTTTGGTGTGTGCAGACTAGCCAAAGCTTTTTRTTTTATAAGTTACGTTTTCTCTCCTAACACTTGCACAATTGTTTGACTCTTTCTTAGGGAAGTCAAGTTCATCTGTAGACTTATTTCTTCCCTCCCTCCCCCATCTGTTCTGCTTAATCCTTCTACAGGTTATTTTTTAACCCTGTAAACCTTTTGGATTACCAATTATCTGAAAGACATCAGAGAAAATAAAGTTGTATAGTCATGTTGACTTGTTTATTTTTAGATGTTAAATACCTACTGTAAATCTAAAAGAACTACAGCAGTATTTACTGTTCCTCTTCTTTAATCAGTTTTGCGTGAAATACGATTTGTAACTAAAAGTTTTCAYGGAAATCTTTTGCTTTACTGATGAAGAGGCCAAAGCTTAATTTTTGAGGCTATTCAGATATAAACTGCTTGTTTACACTAAGGTATTACTATACTGATGTTACTGTTGCTACTAATAAGCAGAGTTTGCAAACTCTCAGATACTAAAGAAGTGACTGCTTCTGTATGTACAGTATTGCACATACATATAGTTGCACTTATGTGCAGTATTGTTGCATCAGWAGAATGCTAAATAGCTGTGATAACTCTTGGTTAAACTAAATCTCATCTAAAAACTCATTTAGAAACTTGTATAATTTGATATTGATGTACTATACAGAGGGTGTGATTTATTATATTAAACTCTGCTTGTATTCTGGATTAGCAATTAGTTTTGTTTTCAGATGAGACCTTTTTCCCTTAGCAAAAGATTTACAACTATAAAATGCTTGCACATCTTTCTAGATATTATTTCAAAAGATTAAAAAAAAAAAAAATAAAATCTATTTTTCATCTTAAACCAGAACCGAAGAAAAAAGTCCAAAGGGAGACAAAAGAAGGGAGAGTTTGGGGAAGAAGGAAGAGAAGATTTGGGTGATGCAGGAAATGAATCAGTCCTTGGAGCGGGCATGCTGAAATTACGCTTGGGGGATGYGCAGAACAGTCCTTGTTTGGATCCTCGGGCTCGTGCATCAGATGTTGCGTACGTGCCTGCTGGAAAGGATCACTTGTCTTCACATTATACTAGTTGGAAAAGAATCAGCAGCAGTGAGTCGGAATATTCTGATGCTGAAGGTGGAATACAGAGCAAAATGAGGTGATTGTTYATGTAAACATAAAGCATGGTAGCAGAGTGTGCTGTTGTTCATAATAATTTAAGCTCCTGTATCGTGTTCAAGCATACCTTTTGTTCGTGTAGATCTGGCACAAATTTTACATGYGTGCAGACTTTTACACTTCCACTGGATCCTAGCGCTTTGTTCTTAATCAAAACTGTTGAGGAAATYACTTTTCCTTTTGATTTATGTGGTGATACAAGAAATTTGGAAAGCAGTAATTTGTATTGGTTTGAAAGTAAATTYGTTCTTTCTCTTCCTGTTCTTGGTCTGAAAAATGTCTTCTCACAGCTAGCCACTAATATAAGTGAAAGAGGTTAAGTCCATTMATTTTCACTGCTGCTATTTCATTAATCTTTTTGTTTGTTTCTAAGATCTTATCAAGCCAATGTTCGTCAAGGGGCTCTAGCCTGTTTCCTCTCTGCTATAAAATCAATAGAAAAAAGAGTTCTTTATGGCTACTGGTCAGCGTTTGTTCCTGATGCACCTGGTATTGGCAGCCCCCAGTCAGTGTCCTTGATGACTATTGCTTTAAAGGACCCTTCTCCAAAGGTGAGGCAGTTCTGAGTAGAAAAAGCATTGTATTTTTCCAATGGTAATCTTAAGRGTTGTCTTCTCTGGCCTTCAGTAAGTACTTTGGCTACTGTACCTGTGTTGCTTGGTCACTGTACCGCAAGAAATAAAAGAGGATGTGTTGGTTAAGGAAACAAAGGATTGGTTGTATACTGCYTAAAGTTATGAGAAAAGACAGTTGGACTTGAATTTTCTCTTGCTGGAGAAAGAGACTTTCATAAATTTTAAAATTCTCCATCAGCTGGAAGGAGGTGTTAAAAGTGGGTAACAGAAATGTTTTATCATTTCAGACTCGTGCCTGTGCTCTTCAAGTTCTCTCAGCCATCTTGGAAGGTTCTAAGCAGTTTCTTTCTGTTGCTGAAGATGCTAATGATCACAAGAGAGCTTTTACTCCCTTCTCTGTAACTATTGCTTCTAGCATCCGGGAGCTACACCGCTGCCTGCTGCTAGCCCTGGTGGCAGAATCCTCTTCTCAAACACTGACACAAATAGTCAAGGTAACTACTGTAAATGTTTCAAGTGCTGCCCAAGGGATGATATTGGTCTCTAGATTAAGTCTTGAAGAAAGATTGCACAGGAACTATTGTAGCTGTTGAGGATTAAGGTGGTGGTGGGAAATAGACTTGTCATCTCACAAGGCTTCATTGACTGAGTCTTCCTRCAGAGTCCTAGGGTTTCTTTTCTCTTCAGCACAATTCTCTTGTTCCTGCATTTCTTTCGTGTAATCTTTTCGGAGCTGAATGAACCTATGAAATTAATTCTGAAGACTCGCATTGGCTTTAAAACTGGAATCCAAATTGGCAAAAAAAAGCTTTCCATGGGCTATTGAAATTCCTTGGTCTTTATGCCAGGTCACAGTAGTTAAATACTTGTTCTTAGGAGCCAAGTTTGTAACCAGTTTTCAAACAGCAGATAATTGGGGCATTTGTTTTCAGGTGCCTTCAGATAATTAGCTGTCTAAATGACCTAAACTGCAAATGTGAAAACAAATCTGTTGGAGGCCAGGCTGACATTGTAACCACCACTCCATGTATGTTTTGTGTGTTTCAGTGCCTTGCAAATTTGGTTTCAAATGCACCATACAGCCGTTTAAAACCTGGGTTGCTGACRAGAGTTTGGAACCAGATAAAGCCATACATTTGTCATAAAGGTTTGCGTTCTGTTTGTCTGGAGCCTCTTTCTATATGTTATATCTTAATTCACCATTGGTTATTACAAAATAATTGTGGATTCCCCCCCTGTGCTTAAAAAAATACATAAACATATGTATTGCTATCGAATTATATGTTATGATCTGTCTTGTCTGAAAACTGCTGAAGAAGGATGCTGATGTGTCAAGTGAGATGCTAACGGACTGGCTTTTTCTTCCCCTGCCCCATTCTTTCTTGCAGATGTTAATGTTCGAGTTTCTAGTCTCACATTATTAGGGGCTATAGTATCTGTCCAAGCACCTTTACCAGAGGTGCAGTTACTTTTGCAACAGCCCAGTTCTTCAGGGCTAAATAATAGCGGTAGCACAACCCCTCACCGTTTTAATTCTTCTGAGCAGTGGAGAAAAGCACTCCCCTCAGAAGGGGAGCCTGCGGATAATCCAGCAGGATGTACGTCTTCAGAACCGTGCTGGCTTCTCCGCCTCTGTGTTTCCATCATCGTTCTGCCCAGAGAGGATTCCTGTTCTGACAGCGATGCTAMCTTTCCATCGTTTTCCAGTGTTTATGAACCGTGTCCCCTTCGACTGGAATCCTTACAGGTGGGGGTGAACAGCTAGCTTGTAAAATGAGCAGCTTGGTACAACATCAAATTACCTCGTGTCAGCCAAGCCTCAGTTGTGGGTTACCTTTGCTCCTAGCTCTTTYGGTGGGATTTAGGCTAAAGCATTTGCTAGTGCAGCGTGTCTGAGCTGCTGTGACTGACAGAGCAGTAACACTTCTAGTCTGTGCCTGTGGCCACAGCAKAACCCTCCCACAGTAAACCTGCTGCAGTAAGTTCATCTGCCTCTGATTTTTGTTACCTTCATTATTTTTAAATATTTGGTTGTGTGTGCTGGCATCTGGTGAAGGCTGAGAGTCTTCCCCATGCAAACTCCTCCATACAGAATCTAAATTAAAGGGTTGCTAGAAGACAGCGGGGAAGAACCTTGCAGTCAAAGAACAGTCTGCAAGGAACTATGGAGTGCTGCTGGTATGACTAAAGGAGTACATGAGAATGTTGAGACTTGGCCTTGTTTTTCTTCATGTAACCACAGGAAATAGTAAGATTTTGTAACGTGCATCYCAAGGATTCTTACTCTTTTTCTGGAACAATGAATATTTGTTAAATCCAGCTTCACAGAACGCAGCAGCAGTATTACAGGGGATACAGAATGTGTTGCTCTTACAGGCACTATTGCTTAGTTTTTTAGCTACAGGAGACCTCACTTACGGTAAATAATTCATTGTGCTGCTAACTGATAGTGCTTCTGTGGCCCTTTTTTGGACAAGATAATGGAATAGGGGGGTTTTTAATTAGTTGTAGTATTCTAGAAGTTGTGTTACAAGGTGTATCTGTTACATCAGAGTTTAGTATATGGTCCCAGTGTTGATCAGCCCATTAACATCCTCTCTGTGTGTATTTGGGGTATTTTGGTTTAATAGAAGGAAAAAACGCTGAATGGAATTTCKTTTGTTTGTGTTTAGGTGTTGGCTCTTCTTGTAAAAGGTTATTTCTCTATGGCTCAGAGCTATTTCCTAGAACTTGGAGAAGTGGCTTGCAGATGCATGGAAGAAATGGATCCATCCATTCAGCTTCATGGAGCCAAAGTAAGAGCATGAGGAAACATCAACACTGTTTTACCGAGCCAATTTTATCTATTAGTGTGCCTTGCAAATACAGATGAGTTGTGATGAATATTCAGAACATCTTTGTGTGTTTGGTGTAGCACAGCGTAAAGAAGTGGTGCCTGCTGTAGCTCTTCGGGGAATGCAGTACCCTGACACTTTGAGAAATGCACCTTCTGCTTCCAATCTTCAATTCTTAGCAGAATCTTGTTGCTCTGCTGAGTCACCAGGAAGCTTGGGAAATGCAAGGACTGTAACACTGGCCTGTCTCTGATTTAGCATCAGCTGGTGCAGGAACTGTAGTCTGTCCCCCAAAGGAAAGCTCAGAGAGATTTCCTCTTTGCGCAGCAATTTGTTATGCTGTTCTAGCTGGAGGCTTTATATCAGAAAGGCTTTTCCTCTAATTTCTTCACTAGCAGGGACAGAATAGAGTCAAAACCAATACTGAATCTTTTATTTTTGTTCCCTGGGTAAGTATGTATAGTCCTAGGTAAAGGTTGCTRTAGTTCCACGGTACTTGAGTCATCCCTGATGAAGACCTAGTTGCTTTTTGTTTCCTTGCAGCTTCTGGAGGAGCTGGGCACAGGTGTACTGCAGCAGTACAAACCCGATTCAGCCGTTGCCCCCGATCAGAGGGTGCCTGTCAGCGTGGTAAGCGTGTGGGCTCTGYCCGAGATTCCACTTCACTGAGCTTCCTTTCTTGAACTCTCTGCAGAGTTACTGGCACGGACACAGATAAATCAATTGCGGGAAAGCAGAAAGGGACTCAGTACCCTGTGGCTTTATAGGTGCTGATATGTACAATTTTTGTAGACTTCCTGCATTGTTTTGGCATTTGTTTTTGTCTGTAGGCAGGTGTGGGGTTTTGTTGGTGTGGGTTTTTTTTTTATTACATGATGTTAACACTACCTCTCTGCCTTTCCTCATCCCTCTTCTTCCTGCCAGTAAGTCAGAAAGCTGGAAAAACAGTGCAGATTTTGCATGAGTCATTACTGCTGCATAAAACCTAGACATACACTTCTAGCGTTTTGGTGAATTTGCATTGTTACAGGAGCCACCCTACGTGTTCTGGCTGCTCCCAAGTGCAGAGAGAGTGGCCAGAACCATAATATATGTGATTTCAGAAAAATGCATTGTTCGAGGCTGTTTATTGGATAAGTTTGCGGAAGCTGAGGAACTGGCGTTCTAGTAGTAACGTAGGCCTGTTTAAGTCTTGCTTCTGTGAACACAAGGCAATTTAAAAAATTTCTTTGGCGTATGCTAAAGCCGGTCACCAGTGACCCTACAAGATAGGAAACGTGTCCAGTAGCACTGGCTTCCTGTTACTTGATATGAATGTAAATTGTCAGGCAAATGAAAATACCCAGCTGTGTGGATTCAAGAATGGAATCGTGATTCTRCCTAATGCAATCTAATCTGAGTGTATGTGGCCTTGAGAAGGAAACAAACAGAACTCAGTGAATAAGTACTTGATAAAATGTCTTTAAAATGTTTCTGAATGCAAAGTATTTTAGGCTTCCAAACAGTTGTAATCACTTTCACGTGTGATTATACTACCTGCTGTAACAGAAAAGGACAATCTATTATAGAACTTAGACATAATTGCTGAGTTTAAATMGGTAAACCTGGCTGCTTCTTCTGTAGGTTGTAACTTTCTGGACTATGATGTTGAATGGCCCTTTACCTGGCACTCTTCAGAACTCTCCACATGCGACTCTTCAGACAAGCGCCTGTGATGCCCTGTCCTCGATCTTGCCAGAAGCTTTCAGCAATCTGCAGGTGAGAGAGCACTCCTTGAAGTGTGGCATTTTTACCTACCGAGGTTTTGTTCTTGTCTACCAGATTACAGTAGTGTAAAGCCTTTTAAAACTTAAGGAGAGGGTAGAGGAATTTTCCAGAATTTTTTTTGTACATTCTGAGSAAGTTGTGACTATTGAAGACTGGAAAAGGCAATGTTGGGGGTAATTAGTCTGTTAAAACAAGTAAACTGTGGGTCACAGAAGCTATTTGGCCCTGCCATGAATACTCAGCCTTGGCAATGATGCACGGGAGGTGGAGGGCAAGAATTTCATTGCATGAGGGAGGGGTGAAGGGTTGTTRTTTTGCTGGTTAAATGTTTGAAGAGACAGCTGAGCTAACAGCCATGGACTGACGTTGTTCACCAATTTGCATGCATGTTTTTTTCTTTTGGCTGGCTTTTAAAACACTAAACTGCGGTGTTTGCCCTGGCAGAAGCAAACAAATGTGTTGGCCTTACTCTCCTTTTGCAACATGAAATATGCTTTTAAACATGAAAGCCTTGGCAGCGTATCACCGCTGCATTGTGCAGCTCCTTTTATGTCACTGTGCCCTTCTTGATGGGGAGTGCTCTGCCAGATTTCATTTGCCCAGGAATTGCTAGTCCAGCAGTATCTCTGGAATTCTCCGTCTGGTTTCTCCAAGTACRGCATGTACTTCATCACTCTGTACTTTGATCCCATACACTCTCTTGTCCCTGTGGCCATGGGGGGTCAAGTCGGTGCCCACTCTGACCCTTTGCTCTGATGAAACAAAGATCTTTTGTCATGGGTTGGTAAACCAACAATCTGTCCAGGATGAACTTAATCTGCCTGGCTGTCCTTGTTAATGAAGGGGAAAGAGTGAAGTAAGACAGGAAAAAGCAACCGATCCGGTCTGTTTTACCACTGATGGGCCATGCCTTCTGCGTTCGGATGATAGTTAATATTTTGGTTTCCTTTGTGGTCTTACCTAACAGCAACAAGATCCCGTTTGCTGGAAGCATTCCCCTTTCCTGTGTGGCATCCTGAAATGCCAATTACKTAAAAGAGTACACTCTGAATGGTAGCTCCTATAGATTCCACATATYAGGGTCTTTCAGAGGATTTGTCAGTTGTCTGTCTTTGTGGGACAGAGATCTTTTCCGTTTCACTCTCTTGCCGTGACCGCTTATCGTTGCAGAATGACCAGCAGATACTGTGTGTCACTCTGCTCCTTGGCCTGAACCACAGTGAGAACCCACTGGTAAAAGCCGCTGCCGCACGTGCGCTTGGAGTCTACATCCTCTTCTCTTGCCTTCGGCAGGTCAGAACTGGCCCGTTTTTCTTATTTTGAGCCATTTTATAATGGGCTTGACAAACCATAACATGTGGGACATGAGTTTTTTCGGAACGAATTGGCCTTCCTTCTTGCTTTTGGTCTGTAGTGTGTGTATAGCTTTTCTTTACTGTCTCCAGACCTGCTCTTGCCTTCTGTGTGGTGAACAGAACCAGTGCAGTTTTAAGTGAGATGAAGCAGAAGCCAAAGTGCTGCCTCAGAAGTGAGAGCAAAAGGAGGTGGGTCAGGGTCTTCCCTGAGCTCTCGGGGACAGAAGTGTGAAAGCCTAGGTTGGCACAAAGGAGCTGYAAGAGGTGAGGTAGGGCTGGGAAGAAGGGAACAGCTGTACAGCGCTCGGTAGAGTTTAACAAGTTTTTAATGGGRAAGCTTCAGTTTTGCTTCAAACAAAGAAGTAAAGCTTATTTAGAGAAAAAGGCTGTCTTGTTTCCACAGAAAAATTGATCTTAGCTTGGCTGAGCTGGAAGACTCTGTAGTTTTTGCAATGTGGCCTTGAATGGGTGATTGTAATAACAAATGTATGTAGTAGCTGACGTTGAGATTTGAGTCCAAAATATTTTGAAAGAAAATCCTTTACCGTAGGCAAGGGAATAAAAATGAAGTGTAATGTGCCATAGTAGAGAAGATTAGACAGGCAGCTCAACAGGGAGTTAGGAGAAGCAATTACTTTCTTAAGAGAGTGGGATTTGATAAGATTGGCAGTCCAGGTAATTATGTTAAAATCCAAAGTAACTAAAGCACCAATGAAATTAAATAATAATTGAAACCTTTCAGCAACAGCTACCCAAGAGAGTGGAGAACTTGGTCAGCATGKAGGCTTAGACTGTTAATTAAAGACCAAACAAAGCTGTACAGAGAGCACCATAGACACGTTAAAAGTTGTTGCCTAAAAAAGAGGAGTATATTAATCGAGCTGGTCTCTGTGCAGGTGTCRTATTCCCTAGAAAGGCCAGAGTGTATATTTTACTAAGGAAACCACATGAGTGTTTAAAACTTTCTAACTTTGCAGCAGTTTTTACTTTTATAGGATGTGATGTTTGTGGCAGACACAGCAAATGCTATTCTGAATTCCCTCCATGACAAGTCTCCGAACGTCCGTGCCAAAGCAGCTTGGTCCCTGGGCAACCTTACAGACACCCTGATCATCAACATGTACGTAAGCGCGCCTTGGCACGCGGAACTCCTCCCTCTGCCTGTATTCCCGGAGCGTCAGACAGAGGGTACTGAATCTGCTTAGTATCAAAAAAGCCAAAATTTGGCTTGGATGCTTCTTTTTAACCACTCTTCAGCCTGTGTGTCTACCAGTGTATTATAAGTATCTCATATGCATCTGGGGTTGAGTTCTACTAAACTCCTTGGGTTTAGGTCTTTCTAATTATTTCTGGAGTATAGTCCAAGTTTACTTTTCAGTTTCCTATTTCCTGTATGTTGCTTTGTGTAATTGCATGTTCCTTGGTYGCTTTACTTTCAACATAACACAGAAGTAAAATTAATAAATATTTAACACTTCCTCAAGCCAAAGACTGAAGGAAGTCTAACCTACTGTTACATTTTTAACAGGAGAAATAGTTATCATATAGTCCTGCTACAGAATTGCCGCTGAGCAATTCATTGCCCTCTGTTTTTTATTACAGACTTAATGCATTGCTAACCAGCTTTCTTGCATTGATAGTTTGGTTTTAAATTAATAAACATAGTGGTCACATGTAGTAAGGTCTGCCTTACATATTAGCCTTCTAAAGAGTGAAGGTTGTTCATACGMCTTTATAAAGGATTGTATCACATCTTTGGGGATGGATCGTCCGAGCTGGCCTTTCACAGTGTGATTCTTCTGCTAGGGAGACAATGGGACGAAGTTTTCAGGAGGAATTTTCTGATCTCCTRCTGTTGAAAATGTTACGATCTGCAACTGAAGCATCCAAGGACAGAGACAAGGTATGACCGAGGGGAAGGAGGGTGGAGTTATCACAGTGTAGCTAACTCTTGCATTTTTATTTTTAAAAAAAAAAAAAAAGAAAAAAAGGGAAGAAGGCACCAGTTACTTTGGGGTGTTTTGCCCCAGCTGATGGGGAGCTGCAGCTCAGCATCCTCTCTTGAGGGCTGGTGTTTGGAGGTTCCCATGTTGTTTGACCTGCAGGGCATTTGATTGCGCTTTTCCACAGTGCAGAGGGGGTTTTTTTGTTTGTTGGTTTGGGTGTGGGGTTTTTGTTTTGTTTTGGTTTGGTTTTTTTTCCTTTCAGGGTGACCACTTGCAGAGAATGATCTTTTCTGGTGGCATTTAGGAAGTTACCATCTGATAAGACTCCAGTCTGATTCCAGATGGGCTTCTTGTTGGCTCTAAGCATGATTTCGTAGCAGGCTTGAAAGCCAGAATATTTTTTTTTTGGTTTTTTTGTATGTGTGTTCCAGGTAAAGAGTAATGCAGTCCGGGCCCTTGGGAATGTGCTTCATTTCCTTCAACCGTATCACATAGCAAACCCCAGGTTCAGGGAAGCCATCGAGGAATCTCTTCAGGCCCTTATTTCTACTGTTCAGAGTGAGGCCACAATGAAAGTGCGCTGGAATGCTTGTTACGCGCTGGGGAATGTATTTAAGAACCCTGCCTTGCCACTCGGTGAGTAACTTGTCCCACTGGCTTTGGATTTGCACAGCAGGTTGTGGTTTTGATAAGAAGGTTTCTGTTACAAATGTGTTGGGGAAAAGGGGAGAAAGCAAACTGGGCTGAATCTTGTTGTCATAGCTTTCCCAGAACT
Source organism: Oceanodroma leucorhoa (assembly GCA_030449065.1). NCBI lineage: Eukaryota > Metazoa > Chordata > Aves > Procellariiformes > Oceanodroma > Oceanodroma leucorhoa. The sequence continues at coordinate 3,597,586 of JASVER010000089.1, read as the reverse complement.
CTTGACAGTGAAATAACATTCGCAGGATCTGAGCTTGATACAGGCATAACTGTGCTGTATTCAGTTGGATCTGTCATGTTAGAGAAGAGCGTGAGGATGGGATTATAGCTGAGAATAGATGCAAAATGTTACTTTTCCTCTTACAAAACTTCAGAAGATTAACTATTTTTAACTAATTTTTCATTTCATAACCCCTGATTCTTTCATTTGGACCAAAGTAAATACAGTAAATGTAAGCTCATTAAATATTTAGGAGATACATTTACGGTTTTGTATATTTTGACTGATTGAAAAGGGGGTTTTGTTTTTGTTTTGTAGGGGAGGCTCCTTGGACGACGCAAGCATATAGCGCACTTTCCTCAGTAGTGAAGTCCTGCAAGAATTTTAAAGTCCGGATCAAATCAGCCATGGCCCTCTCCATCCCTAGCAAGAGGGAATGCTACGGCTCCACTGAGCAGTTCTGCCAAATCTGGAGTGCCTTGGTGGTAGCCTTGCAGAAAAGTGAAGACACCGAGGACTTTCTGGAATTCAAGTACAGTGCCAGCCTCAGGACGCAGATCTGCCAGGCTCTGCTTCATTTGTTAAGGCTGGCAAAGAGCACGGACCTGCCGGTCATTTGGGAAACCATAACAGAAAATGGGGATGCAATCAAATCCTACGTCTTGCAATATTTGAAATCTGGAGCTGAAGAAAACGATGCAGGAGTGCACACGGACTTGTGCGAGAGGGAGRGAGTATTAAAAGGAGCTATCGAACATCTCGGTGGGATAGAGAAGCAGCTGGAGGGCAAAGCTAGGGTGAGAGTGTCTGTTTATCTGGAAGATGTCTTGACAAACCATGCCAATGCCACTGAATTAACAGAGGCTTAGGAAGAACCAGCTGCTTCAGTGACCACAAACTTACACTTCTGACTGGGCACAGAGAAGGAACACACTGCTCTCGCTTACACAGGGCATCCAGAAGAAAAGTTTCCTGTTGTTGGTATTAAAGAATTTATTTCAAACTTATTGAAATCATTCATAATGCCTCATGAAAAGATCTGTATAACTTAATTTTTTATTATTTGTGTGTTTAGTTGTCCTCRCTTGGTTTTGTTTGTACGCTTAACTGTTACAGTGTTACTACTTGGAAAACAAATGCCTTTTCCTTCTTTGTATGTTTTATAAAAAGTCTGTTCTCTCAGCTTATCTAAAAGCATTTTGTTACTATTGCTGCTGCATTCAAAATCATGTTTGTAAAGGAGGGGTCTGGAAGAATTTTGTTTTTCTGAGCACTGCAAATGTTGTCAGTCTTGTGTTCCTGCAATAAAGCCAAATATGCCAATATTTGAATAATAGCTTAGAGCAAACACACTTTGCCTTTATCTGTCTACGTTCCTGGTGTCTTACACATGGCCTGCGCCTCCCTGCTGCCTTCACTCATCCTGTCTTCCAAAAACTCGAAATTCCTGGTTTCCAGGTGGATGGTACTGTGCTGCRTAAGCCAGAAAATTCAAAGCAGGTCCTCCGAGGCTGGAATTTTGACTCTTCAAGCAGTGCTGCCCTGGGGCTCTGCCACCTTTCTGGGGGAGATGCAGTGATGTTCTAAACCCCCTGTGGGTTTGTTCCTATTTCTGAAGTTCTGTCCCCTTCCCGTTCCTTCCTGGTGCTGTTACTTACTGTGTTTGCTGTGTGCTTACTGCGCTGAGAGCCGGCGGAGGACTGAGCGCTCCGATGTTGCTGGGGACAAATCGATGCCTCCAGGMATGAGCCGGCCTGTGGGGCACTTGGGGAGTGGAGTGCCTGCTGGCCTAACCTCCGGGTGGGTGTTTGCACAGAGCTCAGCGCAAGCCCTGGCTGTCATAAAAGCCCTTCGGGATACAAAATTTGTCTGTTTTTCCATCCTTGCCGCTGGTTTCAGCGGGCCCTAAGTAACGTGAGTATCCGGARCCCCTTCAGCGTAATGGAGTCTCTTTCGCCGGCTGTATGGGGCCAGTTCCCGGCCAAGGGTGACTTCTCCACAGCCGGCAGCAGGAGCAGCTCTGCCAGCGCCTGGCGTACGGTCGGGCTTGTCCCAGCGCTTGGGAGCAGCTGCCTGGGACAGAGGCTGAGGAAGAGCGCGGCGGAGCTGAGCGTCGCTGTGGTCCCCGGYGGGCACGGGCCCCATCCTGGCTCAGGAGCGCCCCTGGCTATGCTTCAAATTACAGATTTATACTTAAGCTGGCACCTGCTCCTTTTCTCCCTCTTCGGCTGCTGCAATTGTACCTGTACCCATCTTTGAGTTTCCACCGTATGAATCAAACCCGTGTTTTGGCTCTAGAAGAAATCTGTCCRGTTACCATTAAAAACATGACTCTGCCTGGATTTCTTCCCCAGGTTTGCCGACAGCCCTAGAGCTGCCTACATACTGTACCAGCCGAAATACGGGTGGTAAGGCAGCTGTGGGACTCGGTGTCCGACGCGTGCTCAGGCAGCAGACCCCGGGCGTACCAGTGCTGTGCCTGTCCCAGCAGCCCCCACCCAGTGTCYGTACTGGGAGGAGGACGGCTGTTCTGAATAGAGAAACCCCTGTTGATTCAAGAGTTACATTGCTTTGGAAAGAGTTTTGCCTTTGTGCGCAGGACCCCGTGRGCGATGTAGCATCTCTGCCCGTGGAGCTCCGTTGTGCTGCTGCAGAGAGGAGGCTGCGAGCCCGAGCCTCCGTTCCCACACGGCAGCAAAGGGGCTGCCTGGGCACCCTGCAACCATGCCAGAAACAACCGGCTTGCTCCAGCACCGATAAATCCACCTCCACGGCTACTTTACGTGCCCCAAGAAGCGGGTGGGAGCTGCTGGCATTCTCAGTAGTGTGCCGCCAATGTCTTTGGGTTTTATTACAAACTTCTGGGAAGTCTCACCTGGCTCCTGAGACACCTAAGTAAGGGCTTTTGAGGAAATGTGGACTTGTGCTCTGAGCAGCACTGAGCGAGCGATGGAGGCAAACCAAGAGCTCAAGTGGCTGAATAAAACAGAAGCGAGTGTCCCCGCTGAGCGTGGTAGCGGCCGGCCCGCTCGGCGTATGAAGTTTTCTAAATAACCGCGTCCCATACTTCAACCCATATAGGGCAACCTGCAAATTTTCTCAGACAGAAGATAAGAATATCTTTTATCTTTGAGAGCTAAAGTAGTTTCTAGGTAGCCTTGGCTGAAGGCAGCATAAGCGGTTTTCTCTGTCTGAGCTATCCGTTTAACGAAGAGCCCAACTCATTACTGGATGCTAAAGCAGAAGGGGTTCAGCACCTTCTGATCTGCTGAGCCTGTTCCTCAACATCTGGCTACTATCTTTCCCTCAAGACCAGGCAAAAATAAGGCCATGTGTCTGAATGCCAGAGTTCAGTTCATCTGTAAAGGAACGGAACCAGTTACAGGTTGGGGTTGGTTGGTCGGTTGTGCACACCGTTAGTCGCTCTCTTCCGTAGCTGTTTTCCCCAGGGATGCTCATAGACTCCGAGCGTCCCGGGCATCGACTCAACCCATCACCACGTTACAGCAATAAGCGCTGAAATGCCACTTTGGGTAGAGAATCTGGATTTTGTGGTCTGACCCCACGCACTCATTGCAAACCTTCTGCCTGCAAAAAGGAGAACGTAAGATGGGGCTTACACTGACACCAGCCTTTCATTCTCCTGTAGGAAGATCCTTTCCCCAGCTTCTGGACGCCCTTAGCTGACCCTCTGGGGACAAAACGGTGTGTGCACAGGGGACAGCGGACAGGCAGGAGCTGGTTTTCACTCCGACGGGTGGAACTCCATCCAGCATCTTCCGAAGATCAGGCGAACGCATCATCACCCCTGCCTCCCTTCGGGGCCGGCAGCTGCACCACCTCCCCTGCCAGCTCCCGGGCATTGCTGGGGAGATACACCTTACAGGAGGGTGGAGGGGGCAGCTACGGAGATTCAGGCCTAATTTCTGTGAGCAACAACTAAAACGCTGCTGGGCGGGGGCCTGGGTCACTCATGGGGGTCAGCTGTGCCCGGCCCCAGCCCCGTGGGATATTTCTGCTGCCGCTGGTTGCAGCTGGGGGCAGTCCTGAGGGTGCTGGAGCAGAGCTGGGGGGGACTCTTCTGCCTGACCCCACGGTGATATGAAGGTCAGTGATGATTTTATGTGTCAGATGCTCGTTTTTGGTGCCTGGCGGAGCCACGTGGGCTGTGTGTGCCCTGTGCYGCTCGCTCGCTGCCAACAAGAGCAGCAGGGATGGACACAGCCTCCGTCCTCGGCCGGGGACTGGCGAAGCACGAGGTGCTCGGGGCTGGCGAAAGGCAACACCTTCCCCACCCTGGCCAAGGTTTTATTGTCCTGCCTCTTTATTGTTGTGTTTACAAGCCAGGCGCTTTATAGGTTTTCCTATGAATAGTTTCAAGGAGAAGGTAATTACCTTATCACATGCAGGATGATTTATAGTCAAGGTGGCAAGGGACATTCAAGCTCCACATCGGCTCCGTTTGAAAGACAATCTGCCCGTTCTTCTGCGCGGGGTCACTGGGTGGGTGAAAACAAAAGGGCTTTAGTGCCCGGCCTGCCCGGTCCCAGCACCGGGACGTCTCCTGCAGCCGAGCCCCGGAGGGAGCGTTTCCCCGGGCCCTGCCGCCGGCACTCGTGCCCACCCGCAGCCCCGTGGGTTCCCCGGGGGCCGCCCGCGGTGGTGGGCTCTCCCCTGCGCAACCCAGCAAGGAGCAACCCCGTGAGTTCAAAGCTCAGGTTGCAGCTCAGGTTGTAAAGCCCTTTTTATTTAATTGCGTTACCTGGATCGGTAACTACGCCGCGAGCTGCCCGAGAGGCTGCGTGGCCTCGCCGGAGCGACGTGCCGCTCAGCGGGACCGGGCCGGCGTCTGCGGCGATGTCTTGRTGAACTGAAGCAATTGCTTTTGTTGGGCAAAACTCCTTGCCGGCGGCRCCAGACCCAGCTTGCAGTGGCAGTGGGGGGGTTGTTACTCATTTCCCCTTGCCTTCGCATAGCCATTTTTATTTTAATTTTTTTTTCCTTCCCCCCAGTAACTCTCTCTTTATGGACTCGGAGCCAAGACAATAATTCACCGGTTCTCTTGCGGCTGTTGTGCTCTGAGCATCCCGATGGAGCCGCTGCGGGGGTGGGAATGGCAGCGGGGGCTGCCCCGGCCGCCGGGCCACGAGGTGGCACCACGTCCCCGGCCACCGCCGAGCGCCATCGCGGCGGCGTGGGCTCCCCACGCGGGGCGGCTGCCGGTGCGCGTCCCCTTGCACGGGGGTCCCGCTTGCACGGGGGGTCCCCCTTGCAGGGTGCATGGGAGTGTACGGGGGGGGTCCCCCTTGCAGGGTGCACGGGGGTCCCCTTGCAGAGCGTGGGCGCTGCCTGCCCGTGCACCCACCGGAGGTTCCCCCAGGGCCGCAGCACCCACAGCCCACGCCGGGGCGCAGCGGGGAGCCGCCYTCGAGCAGCGTGATCCAAGCGGGGCGCCGGCACAAGGGCGCGGGCGCGTTCCCCCGTGCGATAAAGCGAACCTTCTCCCGGTGCGCGGCCCCGGGTGGGGCCGGTCGCTGTCGCCCCGGCTCTGCGGGGACCGCAGGGGCTGCGATGCCCTTTGGGACGCGGGTGGTCCGTGCAGCCCCCGGGGACCCAGCCTGCGCGTGGCCTCGCTGCTGCCCACCTCCCCGGGCAAGGGGAAGGGGGATTCCTYCCCTGGCCCCTCCATGGGACCGGGGTGGTGGAGGGTCACGGCAGCAGCGCGGAGCACTGCGGGGCCGGGGCTCCGGTGGCACGRACCGCACATCGGCACATGAGCAATGGGGTGGCGATGGCAGGGGTGACTTCCAGTGGCGGGGTCAGAGGGAAGAAGCTGATCCTCAGTTCATGCCTGCTGTCTCTCCGATAAAAAATGGTTCTGCGCTATCTTGCAGGCCGTCCCTCCCTAGGACCTGTTAATTCGGTGATTTTTATCCTGTCTGTTTTCCTTTTCTCCCCTCTGCCCCACTGCAACCTCCCGTCGCTCCTCCTCGGGGCGGCTCCGGGGTCACACTGATGGATGGCCCCCGGCAGCACCTGCACGGAGGAGGCGATGGCTGGCGAGGGGGCTTTCGGCACGGCCCGACCCCCTCCGGTGGGTCTGACCTGGCTGTTGCACCAACCTCCGCTCGGAGGCGATGCCCTTCCCCGGGGCTGAAAGCCCGATGCGGGAAGAAGGGTGCAGGCGATGGGGGAAGGAGTGCAGAAGAGAGCCGTGAGGCACCCCAGGGCCCCGGGCACGGGCAGTGCCGAGCGGGGATGGGGACAGAGGCGATAAAGGGGCTTGGCGAGACCTGGGGYGTGGGGATGTCCCTGGGCTCGCTTCTCCCTGTGCCACCCCCGGGGAAAGGGAGCCCGCGCTGCCCCGGGGGGGTCCTCCGGCTCCCCAGGAGCCCAGACTGGTATTTCAGTCTAGACATGCTGGTATTTTTTCAGTCCAGCAAATTTCCTTGATGGCCCAGTGGTGAAGCACAAGCACGCTCGGCGCGCTGACACGGGCGGCTGCTGGAAGGTGGGGGGTTCCCGTGGGGGCAGGGGGGGCAGAGGCTGGGCAGAAGTCCTGCTGAGGCCGCAGGGGACCAGGAGCCGGTGAGGAGGTGACCGATGCACCCGCTCCTGGGGAGGCAGGAGAAACGTTTGCACTGCGAGGGGAGAGAAAACTATGTGAAACTTGAAATTTGCTCATAAAACCAGGCTTGCCGGGTGGGAAACTTGCCGCATCTTGCTCGAGCGTTGGCCCGGTCTGCAGAAGGCTGCAACAGGCTTGCGTGAAAAGCTTTATTCAACAGCTGCCGACGTTCCTGCTGCGCCGCGTGCGGCCGCCCGGTCCCGCGCGCCCGGCAGGGTTGGGCTGGGTAAATACTTTGGGGGGACGACCGGCTCGGCGCCGCCGGAAACGTCGCGGTGACTCAGGGGTCAGTCCCTTCCCCTCGATGCTGCAGGCACCGGGCTGATGCTTTCACCAGCCTGCCCGCCCCCGCGATGCTCCTCCGCGTGCCACCTGTCCCGAGGGACCCCCRACGCCTGCTCGGGGACCGGCCGGGTGGACAAAGGCGGCTTTCAGGGCCCCGGTGGGGCCGGCCGTGCTTGGGCGGCCTCCGAGATGTGTGAAATTCAGCTTTCGCCTGGCTCCTTCCTGGAGCGGAACTGTTCTCAGCGAAACCGTCCCCGCCGCCCGCCCTAATGGCTTTTCTCTGTGCGCCCGCATTAATGAACGCGAGGCCCAACCTAATCGGAGGGAAGCCATGCAAGTAATTGCTTGAATTTTTAATTCGGGGTTATGATAGGGGAATCAAAGTCACACGGCAGCCGCTGAGGCTGCCCGCGGCTCCGCGCCATTGACTCTCGCAATTTGCTTTTGATTTTTGCCCTCCCGGCTCCCCCCACGGCCTGGCGGAGACCCCGCTGGGGCCGGGGCTGGACCCTCCCGGGGAGGGCACCCAGCAGAGAAATGCATTCGGGGTGGGGGTCCCGACTGCAGCGGGGGCTGGGGTGTGCTTGGCCGGCGTGGCCGTGCCCACGGGGAGCCCTTGCCACGGGTGCGAAGCCATTTGCAAACCTCCGTTGGCATTTGCTTGCCTCCAAAAACCCTCTCCCAGTGACGGCCGCACCTGCACCTGACTGCGCTGCCTACGGGGAGCTGGGGGCTATTTTTTGTTTTCCATTATGGCAGCTCTTGCCCTCAGCCCGGGGAGCCGCCAGCRGTGACCCCCTGCCCGGTGCCCAGCCGGTGCCACCGTCCTCACACAAAGGGGCGAGTGGTGCACAGACGGGCACCCATAACCACGGGGTGAGACACGGGACGGCGGGGCTGGCCGGGCGTTGGGTTGGGGTACCGGGGCTGGGGGCTCCCTGCGGTGCAGCCGGGGTTCGCACCCAAGCCGCCCCCAGGGACGGGTCCCCCGTCAGCAGGGAGCTCCTCCAGCCCCGAGYATCTCCCGGGCCGCGGCACGCCGCCACGCTGCTTTTGTTTTCCCAGAAAACAACCCCACCTCCCGCGCTGGTTCCAGCTCGCTTCCCTCCTCTTTGTCTTAAAATTAATAAAAAGTCAGAGGACGCGCGGCTGCTCGGTAAAGCAGAATGGCATCTGCGAAATGTCTGCCCGGCGTGGGGAGCCGTGGCTGGCGAGGCTGCCCCTGCCTCCCTGCCCGGCACCGCTCAAGGCCGGGCTCTGGGGAACCGGGCGCACTGGGAGAAGCCRTGCCGTGCCGGTGCCACGCTCCGCCGTTCGGCACGGCCACACGTGGGATGGACCCCGGGTGCACGGGGCAGCCCGGCTCCTCTCGGGGAGCCGCTGGCTGGCGGGCTCTGCCCCGTGACCCCGTGTTTGGGGTTTGGGCTGCTGTTGTGGTGTTCTTTGTGCCGCGATTCCTGGGCAGATAGCATTGTTTGCCCTGACACGTAAGCCGGTGACAACCTGCAAGAGCTCTGGCATGGATTCCGGCTGCGCGGCTCCCAGCCTGCCCCGCTTCCAGGGCCTTTTTATAGCCCAGCAGAACTTGTTTTGCTGTGGCAGCGAAGCAGAACCCGAGTGTGGGCTGGGAGCCGCAGGGGGACACGCGTGTGGCTCACGGTGGGTGCTGGGTCACGTTCGCACCTCCCTACCCCCAAAYGCCCCCCACGGCGGGACCCTGCTCCCCCCTGGTCACTCAAATGCGGCACTCGCCTCCGGCTCAAGACTTGGGAAGGTTGAGGGAAGCCCCCAGGCTCTGAAAATGGGGGGCTCTAAGGTTTTGGGGGGGTCCCAGAGAGGGCTGGGAGCATGCTGCCGGAGAGGGGACGTGGTGGCCAGGCCACCAGYGCAGAAGGGCACTCTGCCATGGCCATGGGACACGCCGCCTGTCCCCCCGGCAGAGCAAGGGGATGCCGAGCAGCCCCGGAGGGATCCCACCTGCGGGCGAGGGGCCGCCAGCACCCCTGTGCCGCCCCCCCCAGAGCAGCAGAGCCTCGGCAAAGGACAGGGAGGTGAAGCCGGATTATGAAAGTGTTTCTTTGCTTTGCTTTTGAGAAAGGAGAACTTCAAAGGAGCCATTTATCACCGGACAAAGAGAGTCGCGAGTTATTTGCAAAGTGTAAGGGAGAAGCATTAATTATCGGAGTGACAGACAAACGCTGCTGCCGGGTGTCCTCCTGCCCACCCCTCCACCCTGTCCCGGCAGCCCCCCGGCAGCTCCCGGCAAGCCCCGGGTGGCACCCGCGCTCCTGTCCCTCCTGCCGTGCCGTCCCCAGCTCCTGCCTGCTCTCCCCTCCATCTGGGGCTCCGTGTGCCGGGTGGTGCCGCGGCGGATCTGCCTGGCTCTGGGTGATGGGAGCGGGGTGATGGATGTCCCCAGCGTGGGTACACCTGCACCGCTGCTGCAGCCAGAGGGACAACCCAAGGGGGGTTCCCCRCTGTGTCCCCAGCGCCGATGCTCTGCTGAAAGGCTGGGAGCTGCGGGCTGGAAGCGCTGCCAGCAAAGCCCACAGCCCTGCCCGAGTGCTCCTGTGGGGCGAGACAAGACCATGGTGGAAACCAGGCGGGGAGGAATTTGGTGGTGGAAACCAGGAGTTTGGTGCCTGGGCCGCCTGGGAGCATCTCTTTCCCCGCGGCATCCCAACTTGCCCCAGCTGCCTGCAGGGCTGGAAGCTGAGGTTCACCCAGGATTCGCYGCGCTCAGAGCCGGGGCGCACGTGGGTGGAAGGGCCCTTTCTTCACCCCTGCCTCGCTCTGCGGCTCCGTGACCCCTCAGGCACGTCCCTTCCCCTTCCCCAGGAGACCCTGCCAGGCCCGGCCTCGTGCCGAGCGCGTTGCACAGCGTGGCCGGTGACGGGGCATCCASTGGGTTTTGGTGCCAGCGGGGTCTCTGTGCTGGGGACCGCAGGTGACAGCTGATGGCTGTGACCAGCAGCCGGGCTGGGGCCTGGGGACAGTAGGGCTCAGCCCAGAGCTGGGGCACCAGACCCCCACAACTGAGCCCCCATCCCAAAAGCTCTGCAGGGGGAGAGCCATGGCTCTTTCCATCATCTGGGAGGGAGAAGACGAGGAGCGAGAGCATTTACATCCCAAACCAAAGTGCCAACGGACCCGGCCGCCCTCGGARGGTGAAAGCGGCATCCATGCCACCGTCCCTGCCACCTCTGCAATGTTGGAGGGCTGCAAATGTTGGGGTGGCTGGGGCACGAGGGCTCCCCGGGGCCCTGCAGAGCAAGCCCCGCGCGGGGCGGGCAGCTCTCCCTTTCATGTCTGATCCCTCCCGAAACCACAGCTTCCCTTCGCCCTGCGCGGGGATCAACCGCGGGTCATATTTAATAAAGGTGGGGATGGGAGAAGGCTTCAAAACATTACGTCACCTCGGTGTGGGGGAGGCGGAGGCAGGCAGGGAATGCGAAAATCTYGGTGCAAGTGGGGGCAGAGGAGAAAAAATATCAGCGAGGGGATTTAATGGCCCTGTTTTGGTGGGAACTCTCTTGCCCACTGCCCATGAGGTCAGAGGCGGTGTGTCTGCACGCGCTCAGGCGTTAAATGAAACTGTAAGAAAAAAATGAGAGGCATATACGAAATGCGTAAGCGCGTCCGTGGCAGAAATCCCCCGGCACCGCGTGAGTCACGGTGCTGTGCCCGGCTGGCCCGCCGTGGCGGCTCGCGGGAGAAATCCCCACCAGTCCCCAGGTCCCGCGTCCCCACGCTGCCCGGGGTGAGGGTGGGCGCGAGGCTGCCTCGATGGGGACATGGGGTGCCCTGGCAGGGTGTCCCCGCCTGCCCCAAGGCTTCCTCTGCCCGAGACGCAGCCGCAGGGTGCCAGGAGCAAAGTCCCCCGTGCCGCAGCCTTGCCCGTGCCCGACCCCGCGGGGCTGGCCATGGCGGCAGCGTCTGGCACGGGCGGCTTCGGTGCCCGGGTGGGAGCTGCTGCCCGTGCTCGGGCAAACGCTGCCGGTCCCTCCGCGGGTGATGGAGGAGGCTGTGGCTGGGGATTGTCTGGCCAAGGCAATTGCGCCGGGATGGTTGTTCCCTTGCGGCGATTGAGAGGGGATGGGTTTCTAGTTTGGTACCGGGGAGCCTCTCCGGTGCTGTGAGTGATGGGGGAGCGGGAGGCGAGGCCGCCTCCAGCCATGGGAGCCGGTGGCCAGCACTGGGCACCCAGACCCTCCCGTGGCATGCGTGGGCTGGCTGCAAACTGGGTGGCTGTGGAGGGCTGGGGGGCAGAGCAGAGCAGAGCACGTTCAGCTTAAAAAAAAACAAAACAGAAACAACCTTGTGCAGCCGTCCCGCGTTCCCAGCCGCAGTCACCTCCTGGTGAAAGCTTGGGCTGATGCTCACACCGGGCTGGTGCCTTCCCCTGGCTGGGAAACTATGTGCTCCCAGCCCCACGGGGCACCCATCGGCCCCCCGAGCCGTAATGACCATGCTCTTCTGCTGAGAGGAGTTAATGAGCTGTGCCGGACAACGATGGGAAAAGGCCGATTACAGTGAGGCTCCTGACACTGCTCGGAGGAGCTGGGCGTGGAGGAAGGGGGAAGAGCAATAGGGTGAGAGAGATGGACCAGAAAACGATATCCACTTCATTAGCCAGGTGGCTCCAAATGTGTGGAAACAGGACAAGGTCCAGGTCACCCACTGTGACAGAACATTATTATCATGCGATGCCATGAAGCCTGTGCAAAGACCAAGTCAAAGCTCACCAGCCCACTTGAAAGGGAGAGGGGATCTTCTCAGAGCAAGAGCCAGGCTGTTCCCAGGCCGGCGGCAGGGTGGGAGGTATCCGCAGGCGGGCACAGCCCGTGCCGGGGGGTCTGGGCGCTCAGCCCAGCTCCCGCTCGCCCCCGGCTCCTGCAGAGCCTCCCRCAAGCTCTGCCCTGGGCAGGAGCCTGTGAAGGGGGCAGCCACGGGAGGACAGCCCGGGGGCACAGTGGGTGTAAGCCCACGTCCTGGTGGCAGTGGGTTGTTGCTCGGGGACGGCAGTGGCTCTGCGTTGTCCCCCAGCCCCAAAGGCGGGTGGGTGGTTTGGTGTCTCACCTGGGATCAGGGGAGCTTTGGGGTGATCAGAGACCCTGTGAGAGCAGCTATGGGTGCGAGGGACCTGGTGGGCACGTACCACTCACTTGCCCTAACGGCTGGGAAAGCCGGGTACAGTGGGGACATTCACCCAGCACCCTGGTCCCTGCACCCTATAGACACAGGGAGGCTTGTCCATTTGGGCGCTGAGCTCCTTCAGAGCTGACCTGAGCAGGGCTGGCACCGGGAGAGAACCAACCCGCCAGTGCCAGGCACAGCAGAGCCTGGGACCCCCCCACCCTCGCCATGGGCGCAGCAGAGCAAGGGCTCGCCCAGTGCAGGATGGGTGCGAAGGGGCCTTCGYCTCCCCGGCTATGAAGCCCCGAGCACGTGGGAGCAGAGCCGGGGAAGATGCTCAGCCGTGCTGGGGGCTCCAGGCTGGGAGCTGGGAGGGGGCTTTTGGGGGGTTTTTCGGTTCTCTCTTCTATAGGTGGTGCTCAGCCTGCCGTGTGCCCATGAAAAACCCTGCACGGCCATCGTGCGCTCATCCACAAACTCCTTCCCGAGCATGCAGAGAGGTTTCCCCCTCCCTTTGGGATACCCTTGACCCCAGCTCTCCCGTGCCCGGCTGTGGCTCTGCCCCCCGTCCCCCGAAGCGTAGGGGGGCTCCGAGGGCACTGTGCTGCCGTCCCAGCCCCGGGCTGCTCCTGTGCTGCTCCAGGGAGCAGGAATGGTTTCATCTGGCTCCGCAGCAGTGTGTTCAATCCGTGCAGCTCCCAACACACTCGCTCCCGCAGGCAGGTGCAGGCTGTTCCCAGCCGGGCTGCGGGGCTTTTCCCTTCGCTCTGCCTGGCTCTGCTGGAAGCCAAACTGCAGCCAGTTCCCCGGGGTGTTTTGCCAGGAGAGGGACCCATGGCCAGTGGCAGCAGAGACCCGCAGCCGGGCTCCCCGTGGGGCAAAGCGCTCGGGGTCTGCCACGGGTGTGGGTGGCTGGCAGGATTTTCTGGGGGCCTTTGAGGTGGGCAGGCAGCTACAACTYTGGGTACTCTGTAGAAGTCCAAATCTGGGCTGGAAACGCTGGGTTTAAAGCTATCGTCCTTTGCCAGGGCTGACGTCCAGGTGCCAGCCAAAAGCGGCAGGGAATTGGGCTACCAAACCGAAAGCGCTTTGGGAGGCTGGGGGGTCATGACCGGAGATTTCGGTCACCGGCCCTGCCTTCCCCTGCAGGGTCCCAGGCCCCTCTGTGTTGTGCTCTGGGTGTGGTGGTGCCCCTCATGTATTCGTGTCTGCTTTAATTTAAATGAACTTGTTGATTTTGGGGGGGACTCAGTGCATTTGCAGCATTAGGAAAAGCAGTTTCCGCTCAGATCCCACAGCACGGCTTGGATCTCTTCTTCTGCCCACCTCCAACCCCATTCCCTGCTCCCACCCCTGATGGCTGCCAAGGTTCAATGGGGACTTCATGTCACCTGAGCACCCCTGTCCCCGCAGGGTCCCCTTTGCTAACTTGCCGAGAATCCTTCCACGCTGTGCACAGCTAAAATGCGGTGAGCCTGTGCTGAGCCCGTCCCCGCAGCTGCCCCACAGCGGGGGCCAAGACCCCCATTGGAAACCCCTGACTTGGGGGTGCTCTCCTGGGGCCTGGGTCCTCACAGCCTACACCCACCCTGTGCCGGGGCTTGGGCAGCGGGACCCTGCACGGTGGGGGATGCTGGGGGGAGAAAACTCCCCTGCGGGGCYTGGGGGGAGTTTTCTCAGCTTGGCCCCCTCTCAGCGCGGGGCGCAGTCCCCGAGGGAGCCGAACCCACTGCGGGGCGGTCGCCCGGCCCCGGGGGTGCGGGCAGAGGGGTGCCCGTTGCCGCCCTGCGGCGGTGCSGGGGGGAGAGCGCGTCCCCAGCCCCGGGGTGCTGCTGGCACCGCGGCCGCGCACCGAACCCCCCGACGGCAGCCGGGGTTCCAGCGCTCGGGGCCGCCGTCCCGCCCGGCCGCTGCCCCCGCCGCGCCTCCCGTTGCTCCGGGGCCTCCCGGCGGCCGCGGGCAAAGTCCGTCCCAGCGCGGCCGATAAGGGCCGGGCCGGGGCGGGGGCGCGGGGGCCCGGGCGGCGGCCGGAGGAGAGGCCTGCCGGTGCTGATTTGCATAAGGTATATTGCCTAATGGTGGCGGTCATGGCTTGGTAGAGGGCGGCCCGCGCCCCGCAGCAGCCCGCCGGCCGGGGCGGAGCGGCAGGCGGCCGGAGGGAGGGCGGGAGGCGCGGGGCGAGCGGCGGGGCGCGCCGCCGGCGCCCGGGAGGATGGTGTCCCAGCTGAGCGCCCTGCAACGGGAGCTCCTGGGTGCCCTTCTCAGCTCCGGAGCTACCAAGGAAGGGCTGATCCGCGCCCTGGAGGACATGGTGCCCGCCGCCGGCTTCGGCGTCAAGCTGGAGAGCCTGCCGCTCTCCCCCGGCGGGCCGCCCGACGGCAAGGCCGCCTTCCCGGCGCTGGCCAACGGGCACGGCAAGGGCAAGCTCTCCGGGGATGAGGGCTCGGAGGACGGCGACGACTTCGATACGCCGCAGATCCTCCGTGAGCTGCAGGCGCTCAACACGGAGGAGGCCGTGGAGCAGCGGGCCGAGGTGGACAGGATGATCAGGTACCGGCGGGGACCGGGACCRGGACCGGGGCGGGTACGGGGCGCACCCCGCAGCGCGCCGGGGTCCGTCCGCAGGCGCTCGGTCCGACGGCTCCGGCCCCAAGTGCCCTGCCCGGGGGTCGTTCCCGGTGCGCCTTGCCCGGTGTGTCCTACCCGGTGGCGGGTCCCGGTGCACCCTGCCCGCCCCGTGGTCAGTCCCGGTGGCGGGTCCCCGTGCTCCCTGTCCGGTGTGTCCTACCCGGTGGCGGGTCCCGGTGCACACTGCCAGCCCCGTGGTTAATCCCGGTGCGCCCTGCCCGGTGTGCGCTGCCCGGTGGCGGATCCCGGTGCTCCCTGCCTGCCCCGTGGTTAGTCCCGGTGGCGGGTCCCGGTGCTCCTGCCTGCCCCGTGGTTAGTCCCGGTGGCGGGTCCCGGTGCTCCTGCCTGCCCCGTGGTTAGTCCCGGTGGCGGGTCCCGGTGCTCCTGCCTGCCCCGTGGTTAGTCCCGGTGGCGGGTCCCGGTGCGCCCTGGCCCGGCGGGGCCGTGCCGCGGTCCCCGCGGTGGCGGGGAGCCGGGCGGGCTGGGAGCCCGCTGCGGAGGGGAGCGGGCAGGGAGAGGGGCCAGGGCCGGGGCAGGGCAGGCCGGAGCCCGCCGGCCGCCTCCTCCCGCCCCGTCGGGTGCTGCCAGYCCGCCCGTCGCGGCGGGGCCGGGGGGCGGCCGGGGGTGCCGGGGCCGTGGAGGCTCGGACCGGCCGCCGGCTCCGTCCCTCCGCCCTCCCTCCGCGCCGGGAGATAAAACATAAACTGCAGCACGTGGAGCCCGGGGTGTTATTAATTTATTTCTATAAATCATCAACAGAAAGATACACAAAGGGCCGCGATTAGAGCGAGCGGAGCGGCGGGTTATTCATTGCCGAGGTTGTAAAGCGGCCAGGGAGGGGGGAAGGAGGAAACCCCCAAAGGCGGCRGGCTGGGCTCCTGCCCGTCCCGGGGATGCGGCTCCGCGACCCGCTCCGGGCCGAGCCGTGCCGGTCCCGGCCGTGCCGCGCCGCCGGGAGCGGGGCCGCCGTCGGGGCGCGGCGGAGCATCCCCGGGCTCAGCGGGCACCGCCTGCCCCGGGGCCGTCGGGGCGCAGACGGCATCGGCTCCCCTCCGTACCCCGGCGCAGGGGCGGGGGCAGCCGCCGCTTCTCCCGCAGCCGGGGGCTCCGGGGCCATCGTGGCTCCCCCGACAGTGCAGGTGTAATAGGTTGGGGAGCCCCTCGGGGCCATCCCTGCCTGCAGCAGGGGCACCTCTGTGTGTCCCCCCACCTTGCACTGCAGTTCTCGTTCCTGTCTCGCTGCCCCAGCGGCACCCTGAGCGCGGCACTGATCCTGCCCGCCGGGCCCAGCCCCTCCGTGCGTGCCTGTACCCWCTGCCAGCCCACAGAGCCCGGGGTCAGCCCCGGCTCTTGCCCCCTAACAGCCCCGGTGCCTCRGCAGCGGCGTGCCAGGGCCCRGCAGGGGATGGGGAYGCCGCCATGRTAGGTGMGGTGKGTGCAGCGCTCAGCTCCGGGCCTGCCCCGGTACCGGCAGGGCGGACGGTGCCTTTTGGGGAYGGGGCTGGGCAGCGGCACCCATGCCTGCCAAGGGGCTCAGCTGGGACACGCAGGGTGCTAAAGAGGCTCTGTGCGAGGGAGAAACCATTGCAGGCCTTTTCCGCTGGGTTCCCACCCCTCCTGCGTAGCACCGTGCTCTGCACCTCTGGGTGCTCCTGCCTGTCCCCAGGGCCCCCCTCTTGCCGGCTGCCTCTGTCCCCGGGGGTGCCCGGGGTGGCAGCGGGGGTGCAGAGAGGGCTCTGCCCCAGCATGGCTGTGCTCCCACAGGTGTTTCTGTGCAAAGTTTGCCTTTGGTGCAAACAAGAGCAGGCACATGTCCCTGAGGAGCCTTTGCAAAGAGCTCGTGTTTGCTCTAAGAGAGGCCTTTGTACTTGGAAAGGGAGCCGGGGTAGGRGAGTTGGGAACCATTTATTGCAGCCATGCACTGGGGCTAAASCCCCCTCTGCTCCCGCTCCCCCGGCATCAGTGTCCTGACCCCAGGGCTGGCTGAGGCTCGGGCTGTTCCCGCGTCCCTGGGGGTGCTCAGCCCCGCAGCTCTTTTTGGGACCGCGGTGCGGGCTCGGCCGCCCACCTGCGGCGTGGGCGCAGGCAGGAGTTGCCCGTCGCAGTGCCGTGGTCCCGAGCGGTTCGCCTTGGCTGCGGCCCCTCGGCAAGCAGCGCCTTCGCTTGGGCTCGTTCATGGCGCCCAAAGGGCTTCGGCTGATGTGGGTGGGAGAGGGGCAAGTCCCGCACCGCAAGGGACTTTTTTTTGGCAAGCTGGCCCTGACRCCGGCACGGCGGTTTCTCGCAGAGCCCGGCCAGGGGGGTGCCGGCGGCACGCAGAGCCCAGCTCTGGGGCGAGACGCCCCGCGGCTCCCTCCCTGCCCCATCCCACCCGCCGGGGCTCGCCCAGACCCTGCTCGGGCAAATAATATATCCCAGGAGCACCCAGATCCCATGGGCCTGGGGACCGCGGGAAAGCCACCCGCCCTCGGGGACCCAGCCGGAGATGCCTCAAAGCCGCTCCGAAACGTGTGGGGAGCGGCGGGCGCAGCACACCTCCCCGCGCCGATTCCCTGTGTGCACAGGGAGATGCAGATTAGATAGATCATTTCTGTAGGGAGCCGGGTTTATAATCCATCTGTATAAATTCTTGGCATATTTCTCCGAGGATGTGGAGTGTATTTACCTGTTTTCAAGGCTGACAAAGGGGGTGAGAGGGTCTGGGAATCCCTGGGGAGAGGGACGGGCTTTGCCCCCCGCCTGTGTGTGAGGCTGGGGTGGGAAATCCTCTTTTTCRGTCTGCGTTGGTGGCCGGGCTTCGCTGGGGTTAATTTTGTGCAAGAAAAAAACACCTTTCCTTTATTTCGGTGGAGAAAGACCGCGGAGCCAGGGCTATAAACTGGTTTTCCAGTATTACAAAGCACTCCTGGGTTGGGTTGGGGTTTTTTTTTGCATGTAAAGTCCTGGTGAAGATTGGACAATTAGTGGTTTTTTTTTTTTTGGTGACAAATCAAAAAAAAATGGGCTTGTGTTGAATCAAAAGGTTTTCCTCTCTGGTTTTTTAGGTTAACCAAAAAAGAAAAAAAAAAAAAGGCCAAACAAACACTCAAACGTTTCATTTTGGGTCAAGTCCAAACATTTTGTTTAACATGAAACAAAATGTTTGGGTTTGGTTTCAGGTTGTTTAACCCTTTTGAATACGGTCAAGTTGATTTGTAAAGAAAAATCACTGCTCAGAAATTAAGAGCCGAGTAATTGTTTTGAAAGTGTAAGTGTGAAACACGCTGGAAATATCAAGGTGAAGCCTTTCTTAAAATGATAAAATGGAAGGAAACTCAGGGACTTTTTTCCTAATTCTCACATATTTTTTACAGCCAAAACGCTGCCAAATTTCATTTAAATTCAGAAATCAGGTCTGTAACCCCCGAGTCACTTGTTTGACACTTTARAAGTGTGCTCTGTTGCACTGGCTCACAATTTAACTCTGGTTAAACGATGCCCTTGGCTTAGTTGGGAACCAAGCTGCTATTAGAAATGATAATGAGCTCGGTWCCATTAACTTATTATTAATCAGTAATTAGTAGGATCAGTTAGATGACATGGACCGCTMGTGACAAAAGTCCGCGCGAGCCCCTCGGCTTGGGCACGGCGAGGGGCACGGCGGCCGGCGGGCTTTGCCCTGCTTCGCCGGGAAGGAGCGTGCGGAGGAGAGCTGCGGGGGAAGGACATTTTCCTCACATCCTTCTTGTTGGCTCCCGGGGCAGCACGAAGACCCCAGAGCCCCGAAACCCCCTGTGCCACCGCCGATGCCGCYGGCTGCTGGTGCAAGCACCCAGGGTCGCTGCGGGGGGCTGCTGAGCCGATGGCCCGGCCGCACGGTGCCAGGCGTTTTGGGGACAGGAGCAGGCTTTTCTGTTTGCACCGTGCTTAACCCGGTCGGGGGTCCGAGCTGTTGGGAAAACCGGAGTCAGCGTGTCCGTGTGCCCRTGCGCACGTCCAGCTCTGCGGGTCTGCAGGGCCGTGCGACCATCGCCATACCGAGGACACCGCGTAGACGGGGGGGTTCCCCTGCCCGGAGGGTGCAGGGTTGGGCGCAGGGACGACGTCTCTAGGAAGGCTCCGTGCCCTCTTTCCCGGGGTCTGACAAAGCCCCCGCCGCCGCCGGCGGGCTGGCCTTGGTCGGGTACTTTTGCTTTGGATCCAACCAGCTTTGTTTTCACGCTGCATTCGGGACAAAAAGTAAGAAATCTATTTGTTGTGTGTTTTTTTTTTTTTTTTCCCTTGACAAGTTGAAGGATCCAAAATAAGTAATGAATTGGGAAAGCAGTGGGATGGTTATTCCAAGCGCAGCGTTAGAGTATCGCATTATTTGAGTGCATGACTGTGACCAGGTTCAGGCTCCACACCGATTTTTCAGCGTTAAAGCACTTCCTTTTAGTCCTGCGTCCTCCTGTAGTGCAGAGTAAATCCAGGAGCCTTGAATACAGCGAAGGCGTGTTGGCTTGTTCCTCTGCCCGCGCGTTGTGCTTTCGTTAGAGCTAAAGAACGCAGAGAGCATTTTGATTTTTGGCTGTAATTTTGTTTGTTCCTTAGATTGGTGTCAGCTACCCCAAGGACACCAAAGTAATGCGGATTTAGGAAAGAGGCATTTTACACCTGGATCTTGCAGGACCCAAATTCAAGTGTTTAAAAATATTCAAGAATGACTTAAAATTATTGGGCGGGTTGGTTTTGGTTTTCCATTCGGGGACTTGCCTGGGTTTGTGTGCCTGGTTTGACCTTCTGCCTCTCAGCCTTTTGCATATGGCCCATGTGTACGCTTCGCTGTTGTGGGAGGGTGGAAGTAGGGTCTCTTTTAAATGGATATTGAGATTTTTAAGTAGTTACCCCTGCCGGAATGGAAGGGAGAAGATAAAGCAGCAAGCGCGGCRGGTGGTGTTCGGTGGCCGTGCGGGGGTCCCGGCAGCAAGCCCGGGGGCACGGGGCGCAGCGCGGGTGCCGCACGCGGGAGTGGGGGCAGGAAAAGCATCCCCAGCACCTTCAAATGACAGGTTTCTTTTTCTTCAGAGAAATATCCATACGGGCTTCCCGTATCCCTACGTATGCGTGCGTTTGTGTATCCCACTGTGTGTGCGTATCTCCAAGGGGAGAAGCTGCGGTGAACATAAACCAGCAGCAGTTAGTGGAGGGGCTGCATTTCTCCTTGAAGGATCTGGAGGTGCTTTACCAGCATTAATGAGACCTCGACRTGCCCCGTCAGGACACCGCGATCCGCTTGACTTCTCCCTCTCTGGGTGAACAGCCTGGTGGGCATCCCTGGGGTGCCCGTGGCACCCCGCGAGCCCCCGTCCCGCCAGCCCCTGCCTCCCTGGGGCAGGAGGGGGCTGTTTTGGGGGCGCCGGGATGGCAGTCGGGGAAGGACATATGCTCAAGGGATCTCGTATCCTTCTGAAACAGGTTTCAGAATAATACTAGTGGGTTTCCATCATGGGAAGAAGCAAATACAGGGTGCTTTTCTCCCGCCAGGAGAGATTAACCCTTCGTTTCCCTCCCCCCCCCAGCGAGGACCCGTGGCGGGCGGCGAAGATGATCAAGGGGTACATGCAGCAGCACAACATCCCGCAGCGAGAGGTGGTGGACGTCACCGGCCTCAACCAGTCGCACCTCTCCCAGCACCTCAACAAGGGCACCCCCATGAAGACGCAGAAGAGAGCCGCCCTCTACACGTGGTACGTCCGCAAGCAGCGGGAGATCCTCCGGCGTAAGTACCCGGTGCCAGCGCTCGCCCTTCGGGGCCGGCGGGGGGGGAAAGGGGGTCCCCACGTCCCGGTCCTGCCTGCGGGTACCCGGCACGTCCAGAGCCGAGCGAGGAGCAGCCCCCTGCCCTCTTCCCTGGCAGAGCCCCCGCCGGCGCCCGCYGTTCCTTGTGCCCGCTGCGGCTGCCCGGGGATCGTCCCTGGCTTTGCCCCTGCACCCAGGCTGCCTAGCACCTGCCCCAAGATATTTTTACAAATAAAATGAATTTAAGGTACAGGAAAACTGGGCGAGAGCCCCTCTTGGTCACAGTAACGTTGTGCGAGTTCCTCCAAGCCCATCCACACAGCTGAGTTTCTGTATATTTATATTCGTTAAAGGTGGAAAAGCAATTAATAATTACACACAATTAGATGCCTTTCCCACCTCTGCCCCCTTTTCMTCTCTGTTTCTCGAGACTGATCATTTTCTGCAACTACTTACAAAAAAAGTAGGGAGAGAGAAAAGAAAAAAACTGTAAATTGTTCCTGTCTGTAGCATGGTCTCAGGCAGTCCGTGCTATTTAAAATGCAGCTGATTTTGACCAAGTACACGGACTATTGCTTTTGTGCACCTCTCCGACCGACCCCTGCTCCCGGGTTGGTCCCATATCGCTCAAAGCAGCCCCGTTTTTGGCCGAGGCGCAGGTTGGGGCACTGACACCCCCCTTAAAAGGGCTCTGTCTCTCTCTTCCCAAAGGATGCAACATCCAGCGGACGGGAAGTGCAGAAAAGGGTTTAGCACCAAATACCATTGCTTTGAAAACACACCTTGAGACGTTAGAGCAAACAGAGCCTGCTCCAGCCTTGCCCTGCRTTTCCCCCCTCGTCACAGGGGGAAAAGCCATTATAAAAAGAGGGAGAATTCCCTTGCAAAACTGAGAATAATAAAACCCTGCCATTAATCTCCCTTTACTGCCGCAGTGACAAGCGCCGGGTCTGAGGCGGGCCGCCGGGGAAGGTCACCTCTGGTGCCTGCCCGCCCCGGGCACGGGGCCGGCTCCCACTGCGCTGGGACGGGAGCGGGAACCGGAGGGGAGCTCTGGGCAAGCAGAGAGAGGCACCCTTTTGGGGGGCTTTGCAGTCATCCTGCCCGGCTCCTAGCTTGCAAAAATCCTCCCGAAACAAGTGCACGCTGGCAGAGACCCAATCCATGAATATGCATGCCCTGAGCATGCCTCCCCATTAAACACCCCTCCTGGAGGGATGGTAATAACTCCCCCGGCAGCGTGACCCCTTCCCTGGGTGGGTGGCAGGGAGCACCCGGCTTGCTCCAAAACGTGTCGGGGCCGTCGGCTTGGGGTGCTGCGGGAGGGGACACGGGGGGGCCACCTCCGCGCGGGACGGTGACTCCGAGCAGCGGCTATAGGCCAGCTCACGTCTGCTCCTTTCTCTTTCAGAGTTCAACCAGACAGTCCAGGGTTGTGGAAATATGACAGACAAAAGCAGTCAGGATCAGCTGCTGTTTCTCTTTCCAGAGTTCAATCAGCAGAACCAGGGGGCTGCCCAGCTCGACGACACCTGCTCTGAAACCCCCAGCAAGAAGATGCGTCGCAATCGGTTCAAGTGGGGGCCGGCCTCCCAGCAAATCTTGTACCAAGCCTACGACCGCCAAAAGAACCCCAGCAAGGAGGAGCGCGAGGCGCTGGTGGAGGAGTGCAACAGGTAAAGGCTGCCCCGCGCCGCCCGCCGCCTCCTCGCCCGCCCCGCAGCCCTTCTTCCAAAAACCGCCCGCGAAGCCGGGCTCGCAGCCCTGGCCCCTTGGCTCACGGCACGGCTTTGCTGAGCTGCCTGGTCTCTTTTCGCCTTGTTTTCCCCATCTGGGGCTGAGCGAGCTCCATGCCAAGGCGGGGATGCCGGGGGGATGCCAGGGGGATGCCGCAGGGATGCCGCAGGGATGCCGCAGCATTACGGCGATGTCAGAGGGAGGGGGGATGGCTTTTGTGGCACGGATGCAGTTGGAAAGAGCAGGCGGGCTTGTAGGAAGGGCTTAAACGCCCCCGAATTCGCGTGTCCTCCCGAGGCCCCCTGCCCGGCGGTGCTGGCGGAGGCCCCCCCAGCAGCACCCTTGTTCCAACGTGTCCCCTTGCACGCGCAGGGCCGAGTGTCTGCAGCGAGGGGTGTCTCCCTCCAAGGCGCACGGGCTCGGCTCCAACCTGGTGACGGAGGTCCGCGTCTACAACTGGTTCGCCAACCGGCGGAAGGAGGAGGCTTTCCGCCAGAAGCTGGCCATGGACGCCTACAGCTCGGGCCAGCCCCCGCACAGCATGAACCTGCTGCTGTCCCACGGCTCCCCCCACCACAACCAGCCCAGCGCCTCGCCTCCCAGCAAAATGCCAGGTAAGCCCTCGCCGAGRGCGCTCGGGCGGTGGCGTTGGAGCAGTTGCAGCGCTGGTTCCCTTTTCCGCTGGGGAAAGGGGTGCCGAGCCCTCRGGGCCGGGCATGGGGAGCCGCGGGGGGAAGATGGTCACCCTGGTCCCTGCCGCAGCTTCGAGGGGGGGGTGGCGGTGGCGCGGGCGCCGTCGCTGCGGTGTTATGGCTGGGCGAGCCACGTGGCGGGGGCTGGATTTCCATCCTGCCGAGGATAAATCCRAGGCGTTTCCTTGGTTGGTTTAATKCACCGGAGTCCCCGTGCGGGCTGGGCTGGGCAGGGGAAGGCTGTGCCCGGCAGGGCGGGGAGGCGGGTGCTCTGCGCCTGACGTATCAATGCTGGGGCTTTGGGATGCAGCCCACTGGTGAGCACTGGTTTCRGGTGGGGGGTGCGGGGTGTGTGCTGTGCACAGGCAATGCTGCAAAGCCCGTAGGAAGATGTGGCAGCGTGTCCTGGCCTCGCTGCAGGGCTGGAGCTGGCCCGGGCTGGGTGCGTGGTGCTGCACCGTCCCCATCAGAGTGGAGGGAGGTGGATGAAGGAAGCTGCTCGGGGGGTGCAGGGTTCACCCCAGCCTCCACCTCTCYGCACCGCGGTCTGGCCCTGTTGTGCATAGCGAGGAGCCGGCTGGGGAGAGCAGACCCGCCAAAAACTCCCCGGAGGGGGGGGGATTTAAACGGGAGATAATGCCGCCGGGGAGGGGGCTGCGCGCCCGGGGAGGCTAATCAGGGCAGGCGGGGGCGTGGGGCGAGAGGCATTGTTGGGAGAACAATCCCCATTGTCCCCCTACCTGCCCTCTGCAGCCAACGCGCCAGCCCCGGGCAGGCGGGAGCGGGCCCTCGGTGGCAGGGGGTCRGCGCGGGGCTGCGTCCCAACCGCCCCGCGTCCCCCCTCGGCCACGGCACCGGCACCGGCACAGCCCGGCCGGGGAGGCTAAAACCAGCCGCCTCTTGGAAATGACCCTGCCTGCCTCGTTACACACACCCAGCTCGTTACAAAGGCAAATTAAAAGAAACCCGTGTGGCGGAGAGTCCCTGCGGGAAGGGCAAGGTGCCTGGGGAGAGGAGGCTGAGAGCTGGGGACGGTGCCAGTCCGTGGCTGGACACCAGGCCCTGGGCGTTAGCAAGCGAGGGCAGCCCCCCAAAGTGGTACCCGGGTGGGTGCGCAGCATCCGACCCAGCTCCCAGCCGCGGGAGGGACAGGCAGCATCCGACCCGCTCCCAAGTACCGCTCTCCCCGTAGGGCCGGCCGGCGGTGACCAAAATGTGACCCTGCCCCAGGAATGCCCCGCACAATGGCGGGGACGGGGAGGACGTTTGCCCTCCTGTCACCGGCTGATTGCTTACAAGGTGCCCTACAAGCACATTGTCAGCAAAATCAGCTGTTTTCAGTGTCGGCCGGCGGGCTTTACAATACCCCACCAGCATGCAGCCCCACGTTGTCATGGCGTTGTCCCCCCCCCGTGCATGCTTAATTGACAATTAAACCAGGGCTTTGAACGAACCCCGCTGCCTTTGATGTGCCCCCGTCCTGCCAGCGCGCATGCAGGCACCCCGCAAGAGCTTTTGTTTTCTTCTATTAGGGGACAGCAATTACTGTAACCGCGGGCATTTCTCTCGGGGCTGGAGGGCCGTTAAGCCCCAACCTTTATTTTCCCGTCGGAGCAGTGGCCAGCAGGAGCCGGCTGCGGCTATAGGGCCGATGACAGCCCATTCGGAGGGGCTTTTGAGCAGGGCAGGAGTGATGGCCGCGGCGGCGGTGAAGGGCCCCTCCGGAGGGGTCAGGAGGGCTCGGCCGCGGGAATTTGCTGGTGGCCGGCGCTCCTATCCATCGGCCTTGCTGAGGAAGAGGAGGCGGGCTTGGCGAGGGCCACCATGGGGTTTTAGGGCTGGTTTGGGGGYGATGGGCAGGGATGGAGCTCAGCCGTGACTGCTTTGGAGTCACTTGGACCAAGCTGGGTCCAGCAGGCTTGCAGCTCCCAAAACATCGCTGGGTCCRTCCCTGCTTAAACCTCCTCCGAGAGACGTTTGGGGACCCGCTGCCTCGGCGGGACGTGGGCTGGCCCCGCTGCCTGGCTGACCCCATCGGGGCTGGCCATGCTGGGATTTGAACTGCCCTTGCACCGCGTGCGGCGGCGTCTGGAGCCCTCAATGCCTTAACAGCTTAATGATGGCGCTGGGACGCTGCCCGCGTCCTACCCCCGCGCGGCCCCGTCCCCCCGTGTCGTCCCCCGGCAGGAAACGATGGGGCTGGCGGCATGGGGCAGCTGCAAAATCGTTCCCGTGCCCACAGACAAAGAGGGATCGCCTGCTCCTCGGGACGTCAATGGGGTCTTGCGAAAGGGCGTAATGACGGCCGAGCAGGGATAAGAGCTGTAAAAGTCAAACATCCTGCCGGCCTCTTCTTGGGGACCCATCTGTCAAGCCTCAAGCYGTAGTTTTTAACTATTTGGAGGTAAATACTTAAAGCCTATCTATCTCGGAGGCTTCTCTCAGACTCTGGACTTTTCCCTTCCTATGGGGTATTATCAGCGATCTTGGTTCCCTGTTTGATTTGAAGGTCACTCRGGGCTTTATCTTGGTGCCATGCCGTAGACTCTGGCTTATGCCATTTTTATCTTCAAGAGCCCCGAAGACAATCAGCGCATTGATGAGATTAGGTGACGCACCACCCCGCTCGCCAGCCGCCCCCCCGCCTCCCACCCTGCATACAAAGGGCCGGCCGGCGCCCGTCGGACCCCGCAAAGCCCCGTCCCCGCGGCCGGGGGTCGCAGCATCGCCTCCAGCCCGTCCCGGGGGGTCCTGCACCAAAAGGTGGTCGGGTGTCCGTCCATCCATCCAGCAGTACCCGCTCTGCAAATATCAGGGTAGGAGAGCAGTATCAGAGCAATCATGTATACGTATATATATGTGTGTGTATATATATGAATGTACACTACTTATATATATTTTGAGAGATCTCTATAGGTGGAGATAACAGACGTAAAAATAACTCAGTACCACCCCTGAGATTCTTCCTAAACCCAAAGGGCAATTTAAGTGTGTTAACTTTTTCTTAAAGAAGAGCCCGTCAATAAACCCTTGGTCTAGAGGTTCTTCRGTTTCTATCTGGATCCTACACCTTGTTCCTGGGGTATGTGCTGGTTCTGATTGCGGACCCGGTGCCGGCGGTTGTAATATTTTACTGTTGGGCGCATTGTTGGGGCTCTGTGGGTACAGTGCGCTGTTAGGAGCTTTTCCCGGTTTTATGGGGGGTAATTAGAACTTTATGACAGCAGCGAAATGGGAGGGTCCAGTCCCCATAAACAGGTTTATAATGGATATAAACTATGCACCTCTGTAACTTAGCAAGATTAACACTTTAGGGACAATTTGAGTGGCAGCCCAAAAATCAGAGCTGCCCTGGGTGCTGCCTGGACCTGCGTTTGGGAGGGTGAAACGGTCCCGTCACCGACCCGGCTGCTTCCGTGATGTCAATAGGTGCAGCATGGCTGAGCCCAGTGCGACCCCAAAACCGACACTTGGCCTTTCCCGCCCCGCCGGCGGCTGCATCCCCGCGGGCCGGGCAGAGCCGGGGCTGAGTCGCTGCCACCGCCTGAGTCATTGGTGACCAGGCGCGTGGCGCGGCCAGGTCTGGTTTGGGGTTGGGCATCACCGGTGATGTGCAGGATGTTTGCGAAGCTCCGGGCGAAAGAGCAGCCTGGTGCCCGGCGGGCGCTGCTGCCGGAGGAGGTCGAGATGTGCCGTGCAACGGCAGCAGCGGGCTCCTCATGTAAAAGTAAAATGATTTTTTTTTTTTTTAAAAAGTACAATTTAATCATATCAATACGACTTAAAGCAGAGGAGACAAAGCTGCTTCATTGCTTTTCCTGCCAAAGACGCAAGATTGTCGTGTACCTAGAAAATGGCACAAGCCTGCGATGAAAACAGCAAAGTTATTGATTGCTGCCCTAAACCCCCAAAGCCGGGTCGGGGGAATGGGTCTGGCCCCCCTGAGAAGCTGGGGGGTGCCGGGGCTGGCTGCAGGAAGCCGTGGGTGCATGGGACCCCCCGCCAGCCGGGCTGGGGGCTGTCACGCTGCCCGTCCCCTTTGGCTGAAACACAGGGTTAAGGCTGCGGGAGCCRGACCCCGCGGCTTGTCTGGAAACATGGGAAAGCAGTAAAACATTTCACGRGCAGTGCAGCTCGGGGACCGCACAATAGCCGGGTCCCATAAACAGACTTTTATATTATGGCTGTAGCTCCAGTAAAAAAAAAAAAAAAAAAAGCCTTAAAGAGGGCAGGATCCGCGGCCAGGCGCATTCCCGGTGATCCCCATCCAGGCTCCTCTCTCGGGCAGCTGCAGGGAGAGGCTGAGGAGGAATAAATCTCTTTGCACGGGGACTGCTTCCAGCTGCGGAGGGCCAGGAGWGTGACGGGAGAACAGTCGTGTCGGGCTTCAGTGGCTCCTGCTCCTAAACCCTGGACCACAGAGCCCCCGGCTCGCTCCAGGAGGAGCCGTCCCCGTGCGGGATCCCGGGCGGGATCCCGCGGGGGGTCCCATGGCGGGGGTGAGTGGTTGTGCTGCCGGGGGACAACTGGCTCCCGGGGCTTGGCCCCCCCTGCGATGGCAGAGCGTGCCGAGGAGGGTTTGCCGGGGAGCCGGCGGCCGGGGAAGCCCGGGCACGGGTTACCTGCCCTGCGGCAGCGTGCTGCATCCCGGCGCCGTGGAAAATGGGGTCCTGCTGCTGTGACAGATAGAGCCCAAAAGCAAGAAAACGGGGGCTGGCAAGGTGGCTGGGGAGGAGGAGTGTGCACTCGGGGGCAGGCTGGGAAGAAGCCTGAAGGTGGCTGTTGCCCAGGTGGGTGCTTTAGGCGAGGCTGGGCTGGAGCTCGCCGCGTTCGCTGGGCACGGGGAGCTCGGAGGAAAGGTACCCGCCATCGTCGGGGGGCTCTGTTTATTATAGCAGTGACAATAGCAACAGCAATAATGCCTTCTGCTAGTTTCCAATATTAATTACCTAATCTGCCCAAATCCAACCCAACCCTGAGGGYGGATAAATAACAATAATACCCGTCCCATTCTAGGAATGGGAAAAMCCCAAGCCAGGATAGTTGGTGGCTTCCTAAAGGGCTGCAAGGTAGCTGTGGCCAAAGAGCTTTTGCCCTGCCCAGCAAGCGGTTTCTGGGCAGACCCAGGTGCCCTCGGGCTTTGGGGACGCAGCAGTCCCCCGCCAGCACAGCCCCTGCCTCCGCGGGAGCGGGGTCCTCGGTGGGGCCGGACGGCGGCACCGCTGCCGCCATCCCCGGAGCCCGACCGCGCGCTCCTCGGGAGAGTTAATCTTCATCAAGACTTGGAGTCTTCAGCGGTTTTATCTAGAGAAACCCAAAATCTCRGTCAGCAGACTATCTGAAAATCTCAGCATTGGTTATTGTTTCTCAAACAATAAAAGTCTTGTCCTTGGGATTGCAGGGAAAGGCTTGAAAATCAGCTTTTAACATCTCATGTGTTTTTAAAGACAACTTCATAACTCTGAGTGTCTTGGCTCATGAGTTACAAGCATCCTCAGTTGGGTATAGCATGATTTTGGGGATCAAAATGTTGKTTTTTTTTTTTTCTTACTGAAAGCTTCACCGAACCCAAGAGAGGTTGAAGATTGAGCCGAAACTCTGATTTTCTTTCCAATAGGAGCTGCCTGTGCTCCTCGTCTATCTTTAAGATCGCCCTCAGAAGAAAGGGCTTTATTTTATCTCCCCTCCCATTGTTTAACCAGCGCTGCAGGATCTCAGACCGGCAGTGGCTGAAGCACACTCTGCACGAGGCYGGGACCGCGGGGAAGAATGTGTGTGACAGTGCCCCGGTTGAGTAATGTTTACCCTGTTCACGGCAGGGACGTCCACTCGGACCGGCAAATATCCACCTGCCAGAGGACATTCTTTTATTATCAGGGATAAAAGGGGTTTGCTGGGAAATGATCAGGAACCAGACATCGCGGGGAGATTCCTATCTGTGGGACGTGTTTAACCAGCTGATGGGGAAAATTCGGAGGTGATTAGAGAGTGACTTTGCCGTGGTTTTGGTGGAGGGCTTGGGTAGCCATCTGTGCTTTGGCAGATGCTTTTGGAGCTTGTGGAAAGCTCCTGGACTCCAGTTATCATTTCTTTCCTTTTCCTTGATTCAGAGGTTTTTAGAGTAGCCCTTAGAGCATCCTTCGCCGAGCCAGCCTGCATCAGCTCTTCCCCTCGGGCACCTGGGAGAAGGATATCCCAAAATCCCAGGAGGAAGATCCTTTACCTGGGCGGGTTTTGKAGCTGGGGGTGTCCGTGCTGTGCCGGGACGGCCAAGAAGCCGCCGGCATCCTCCGCAGGCTGAACCTCTCCGGCTGATGGTCATTTTGGGGAGCCGTCCTCAATGCCCCCGTGCAGTGGCCGGGGGTCACGGGCGGACGATGCTCTTGGTGGTCTCAGTTGCGAGGGTGGGCTTCGCCACCGTGGTTTCCTTTCCCAGGAGAGCTGTGGGCTGTCCGTCCGTCCGTCCACCGCTTCGATCCCAGGGCAGTTCAGTGAACCCGGCTGCGAGCACGGTGCCGGACTCCTCGTAATAAATGGCTTTTCGCCGTAGTCGTCAAGGCAGCCTTGTAAAAGACGCTTTTGTTTCCCGCGGGTTTTCCTCGGTTAATTATTTGTGATCTGTAGATKCCTTTCCATGACACATGGCTGATCATATGGTTATCAGTGCAGGGCGTTTTAGCCAAATTAAATRTATTTATATGGAAGACCCGCGCTCRAGCCAGATTTCCCTCCTCAGCAGCGGTGGGCTGCGATCCGATTTGGAGGTTTGTGTGTGTCTGGTCCTTCTGTCTTTCTGCAGTAATCTGTTAATGATACACTTGTYGAGAGGGGGGCGAGGGGGGAAATCGGATGCAGAAGGACCTGGGGAAAAAAGTGAGAGCCATCTCTGTTTGGAGCTGGGCAGCGCTGGGCTGGCCGGGGGCTGCGAGGAGCCGGGCGAGCCCCGCGGAGGGAAGAGCTGGAGGGTGCAGAGTCGCTCCCCGCGGCTCAGGGCCCTCAGGCCGGTGTCCGAGAGCCACGGGGACATCGCAGGAATTTGCACGACGGGTGCGAACTGTGCAAATTGAAGCACAAGGGGTGCAGATGGGTGTCCAGGCTGCTGGCCCGGGTTGGGCTCCCATGGGAGCAGCTCTTTCCACCCCGCAGCATTGGGGCCCACGGGCAGCGTGGGCGCTCAGCATCCCTCACCATAAACTTCTTGCTATAATTTCAGAAGATGGGGTTGGGGAGGAGCTGGGAAGCGGCACCGGAGGAYGGGGCACGTTGTCCGGTGTTGTCCCTCCCGTTTATCCTTCAAGGGTGTCATTTAGGAGCTTGCACGTCCGTTTGCATCCTCGTGCCGCCCACRCCGAGGGAGCTGGGGAGGCGTGGGGGGGGTTTCCCCTTTGCAGAGCCACTTTCAGAGGGGGTTGGCACGGCCAGGGCACCCTCGCCGGGGTGCCCGTGGGTGATGCCAGCGCCTGGCGGTGTTTTGCAGGGGTCCGGTACAGCCAGGCGACGAGCGGCGAGGCGGCATCTTCCGGGGCCATCAGCCACCACGGTGGCGGTGCCATGGTCACCACCAGCCAGGCGGTCCTGCAGCAGGTCTCCCCGGCCGGCTTGGACCCGGGCCACGGTTTGCTCTCGCCCGACGGTAAAATGGTGAGTATACACCTGGCCTATTGTGGCGGCGGCGCTGATAAGATAAGAGGGCCCAGCGGGCAAAGCAAACACGCTTTCCCCGGGTTTCACACGCGGCCCGCGCCGAACAATGGGGCATTGTGGGGCCGGGGCCGCGGCGCGGGCGCGCGACCATCCCCGCCGCCCGCCTCAAAGGCGGCGCGCGGCCCCCGCGCTCCCCGGCGGGCGATGGCGTGTTTTCCGAGCGCGGCCCATAAATCTGACAGAGCCTCGCTCGGGTTTTTATTGATTGCATGCCTTGCAGATTGAATGCRCGCTGGGTGGATCACTGTTTGTTTTCTCCTGCCAATGACATGGGTATCGATAAAATGCTCATTCATTATTTTTTCCCTAAGCCCTCCCAAGKTTGGAGTTTCGCCGGGGAAGCGCTYTCCTTGCAGGCAGGGACCTTCTTGTCCCAGGGCATCACCCAGGACATCTAACCTGCTAGTGCCAGCTCCAGCCCTGGAGCAGCTGCCTCTCCCCRTCCCCTTCCCCACGTGCTCGGGGCTCTGCGGCGAGGGCTCCGCTGGGCAGAGCTGCGAACGCCGGAGATGGGACATCGGCATCCCCGCCGGGTGCCTGATGCCTCCCCGTGCCGGCTGCTGCACGACCACTGCAAAAAAGTGGTTGTAAACGCAGGACTGGGCTGGGTTTCCCATGCCCGAGCACTCGGGCTGCTCCTTTCTGTGGGTGCCTGGCCGGTGCAAAGCCCTTTGGAGGAGAGCGGGGCGAGGAGGGGGCGCAGGGTGAYGGGGGAGGAYGGGAYGGGATGGGACGGGAGAGCACAGGCCTTCCCCGGAGCGAGCTGCCGGAGGTTTGCGTGCGGCCGCTGCTCTTCCGGCAGGAATTTTCTGCTGAAAGCGAAAGTCAGACATGGCACTGGGCGGCCGGGCGCAGCCAGCTCTTTCCTGGTTTTCACTTCCATTTTCGGAGGGTTGGCCCTCTCCGGCCGCCCGCTTTTCCTTTTGCCGCTCTCCGGCTCTGGCTCGCGAGGGTCTCCGTGCAGCCCCCCGGGCTGGGGCGCTGACCCTGCAGAGCCAAGCGTCCCCCGCCAAGCAGGGGGATGTTGCAGAGCAAAGCCCCAGCCCTCCCAGCACGCTCCCTCTGTCCCGAACGCGCCTTTATCTCCCCAGGGGTGTGTTGAGCCTTATAAACCCCGAGCCCTGAAGTCATAAAATGAGTCAGGAATAGAGGCGGCAGCAGCCGGCACCGAGGCACCGGGGTGGGGGTCCACGAGGACGAAGCGACGCAGAGCTCGGTGGCAGAGGCTGCCGGCACCCCCCCCGCCAGCTCCTTTTGCAGGGGCCACGTCCGAGGGGTGGGTTTGCAGGAGCACAGGGAGGGACCCTCGGATGGGGCCGAGGGAGCTCGCAGCGGCCGGGCAGCACGGGAGAAGGCTGCGTGGAAATGCAGCGGATTACACTGGGAAAAGCAACTTGCTGAAGTGCAGTAGGTGTTGGCGTGCGGCAGCAAAAGCCCTGCTGAATTATCCCCGCTGCAGGGACGTTGCACAGCGCCGTCGGGGACCGCTCAGGTCCTCAGCAGCATGTGGCTCTGCCAGCTTATCTCTGATCTTTAAGCAGGGCTAGCTAGTGCTTGCAAGTGATTTAATAAAAATATGCTGTAGGCTGTGGTTTCTAGTAAGTAAACATGTGCCTTTAATACCCCACATGAAACCAAAAGCTGCCAAGGAAGTTGCTGCGTCTGAAGGCAATCGATTTTTTCACGGAGGAGCATTACTGAGGCTGCAGAAAGCTTTGGTGGTTCACTCTTTCATGCTCCAGTGTTGCCCTTAGCTGTGGTAGTGCCAGAGGGTCTCCCCCGAGGGTCCAGTGTCTGGAGGGTCTTTTCCAGTCATGCCATCTGCAGAGATGATTTTGGCTGCATTGCTTTGGGTCTAAACCCCCTGTGAAAGGAGCCCGGGCTGCAGACAAGCGGCATGTGCTCGCCGTGAGCTGTTTGACTTGTGCAGCCGAGTGTGGTGTAACCTGGCCTTGAAGAGACTTTGAAAATGGAAAATACCAAATCAGGAAATATGAGTCACTCCCGGGCTTTGGAATTTATTGATGGATTTGTTTCAGTTGCAGCAGGGCTATCTCCAGCTCACATGTGCAAAATAAACAAGGTGCCTGGACTGGTGTCCAGAAATGTCACACGAATTGCCGCAAGGATGGCTCTGAATCTGGATCGAGGTTGCTCAGTGCAAGAGGTGTAACGAGAGAGATTAGGAGAATGTGCCGCAATTAAAGAACTAAGGCCCTTAGCCCCCTGTTTGTCCTGGGGACCAGCTCCAGTCCTCTCAGCACGCCCCAAGTGCCTTTGTGTGTCTGATCCCGGGAACTGGCTGAGTGCACCCAGCCCACCTCACCAGTACCCTCCCCATCTGCAAAAGTGGTGACTAAGATCATCACCGTGAGGCCCTTTTTATCTGCATGCTGTCTTTTTTTTTTTACTTCCCGAGTTTATATTTCCCACTTTCCTCTACAACCGTGACGGTTAGAAGTTAATGAGTGTTGAGAGTCCTCAGCTGTCCCCGACAGCAGGAGCTTGGACTCGGRGCACAAAATGGCAAAGGCTCGGGATGTGCCGTGTCCTGGCACCGTGCTCCGCCGGAGCTGGAAGCTGGTGCCAGCAGAGTCCTTCCCTGCTGCTGGTTTGCTATTTATTAACACAAGGTTCAGGCGTCCCAGCCGGGGTCTCAGCCCCGGGGCGGTGGGAGCTGCACGTGCTGAACTGAAGGTGCCCCAGCGAGGCTGCAGCCCGCTCGCCTCTTGGGAGGGGGCTTTGCTGATCCCCCCCCCCCAGTCTCCCTGCTTGAAGCAGGCAGGCGGCAGGGGAGGGGGCCGGGAGCAGCCCCCTCGGCTGTGCCTCTGACGGCGGCTGTCCTGCTTTGCTCCTTGGCAGATCTCCGTTTCGGGGGGCGGGCTGCCCCCGGTGAGCACCCTGACCAACATCCACAGCTTGTCGCACCACAACCCGCAGCAGTCCCAGAACCTCATCATGACGCCGCTCTCGGGAGTCATGGCCATCGCACAGAGTAAGCGCGCGCCCCGAGCTCACCTCCGCACCCCGTGTGGACCCCCCGGCTCCTGCGACGGGGAGGGGGACGCCCTGCCCGCTCACACCGGTGCTGACGTCCCCGTTCTGCTCTCTCCCTCCTCCCAGGTCTGAACACCTCGCAGGCGCAGAGCGTRCCCGTTATCAACAGCGTTGCCGGCAGCTTGGCAGCTCTACAGCCGGTCCAGTTCTCCCAGCAGCTCCACAGCCCGCACCAGCAGCCGCTGATGCAGCAGTCACCCAGCCATATGACGCAGCAGCCTTTTATGGCCACCGTGACTCAGCTGCAGAACTCGCACAGTAAGGGTCCGGGCGGTAGCTGCGAAGGGGAAGGCCTGGAAAATGAGTTCGGATGGAAAAATAAGCTTGTGCTCCCTTCCTGCTCTCCCCGGCCCAAGCTTGCGCCCTTGGCTGCCGCCGCGCTCCCGCGGGTACCAGCCGGCGCAGGGCTGCGAGCGGGATGCACGGCGATGCGGGGTGGCCACATCCCGCCTCCTTCTTTCCTTCCCCCCCGTGCCATCCGCCGTGCCGCATCTCCCGTACCGCTCCGCTGCTGCCCCACRGGTGGGATGCAGCCCCCAGCAGTGTTTTGTACAACTTTATTTTTCCTTCTGTGTTCTTACTGCTAATACACGTGCTTTGCCGAAGGAGGTGGCTGGACCTATTGCGATCCCTGCAAAGCAAACACTTCTCCGCTGTGCCCCGAAGGGATCTGGCTTCATCCCTCGGGCTCATCCATCATCCCGGCCCCATCCCTGCTCCAGCACCAGGCTCTGCAGAGCTGCCGGTGTCTGGTCCGGCCACAGCCCTTCGGTCCCCACAGATTTCCCTGGGCGAGCTGGTAGCTGAGAAAGTGGTGGCTTAGAGGCAGGTGGTGGTTTCCTTCCATGGTTTGTTTGATCTCATTCGTGTCTTTGTGATGGTCGTTCCCACCCAGCACCCCTGCGACSTGCCGTAACGCAGCACTCGGCTGCTCTGCCCCGGCACGAGGGCTGTGGGCGGCTTTTCTGTGACGGCTGCTTGTCTCCCCCCTCTCCGCAGTGTATGCACACAAACAGGAGCCTCCCCAGTATTCCCACACCTCCCGCTTCCCCTCGGCGATGGTGGTGACGGATACCAGCAGCATCAGCACGCTGACCAATATGTCTTCCAGTAAGCAGGTAATGGCCGGGCAGACGTGGCCGAGGGTGCGCAGGGGTGGGCGTACGGAGGTGGAGCGGGGCCGTTTCTCTCTGGAGATGGGGCTGGAGGAGGGTGTAGCAGAGACCCCGTCCTGCTGCCTGCGCTGGACCTGCGTGGGCAGCTGAGGATGAGCCCTCYGGTGCTGAAAACCCTCTCCCTGCCCCTTCATGGGCTCCAAAAAACCTGCTTGTAGATGGCGTGGTGGGGATTTGGGTGATGGTCCAACTGTGCTGGACAATGAGGACTTGTCGTGGTGGCATCAGCTGGGCCGTGCTCATCCCTGGGGCAACTTCATCAGTGTGGGAGCATCAACCTGGGGTTCAAATCGGGCTGAGAAGGTCAGGACCAAGCAGGTTCTGCTGCCTTTGTGTCCAGGCTGAATCAACCCTGGTTGGAGTCGAGCGGAGGAGCCGGGCTCCGATGCGCCCCAACTTCCCCCAGCCCATAAACCTTTATCACCYGGCCGGTGCCGGCGCAGGTGTAAGGCAGGACTTATCCTGGTTCAAATCAGGTGTGCGAGGCCTTACTCAGACAATAGTCCCTTTCTAAAAGCCAGCTCTGGGGACTGTGGGAAATATGTGGCCCTTATTGATTGCTAGATAAATAAGAGAGAGCCTTGAACTTGCATTCAGATAAACTTTCTTACCGAGGTTTGACAGGGGAGAGGAAAAAAATGTCTGCAATGACCACAGAGTAAATACGGTGTGGGATTGCTGTGAGACCCCCCCTGTGGATGCCCGGCGGGGGGCAAAGGAAGGGGCTGGGGCTGCAAAGGGGAGAAGTCCGGAGAGGGGCTGCCCGGGGGGTTTGGGGTGCCCGGGGGGGGGTGATGAACACCACCGCCCCCGGCTCGGGTCAGGCTCCCGCGCTTTGTAGCTCTCGGGGTGACCATTTATCTGCGCCCGCGCATCTCGGTGCGGGAGGCGGTCAGGCACGGCCGCGTTCCTCGGGAGCACCATTTCCTCCGCGCGGCTTTATCGGCCCATCTGGTGCGCGCTCAGCCCGAACTCCCCCTGATTAACTGCGCTCTCCCACCACGGGCTGCCTTTGATGCCGGGTCGGCCGAAAGGAGCCCTGGGCACACAGGAAATGTCCCTGGCAGGGAGATAGCGCCCGGTCATCCCCGCTGCCCGGCCGGGCGCTGCGATCAGCCTACCTTGACGCARCACTGCCCGGGGTGGTGGGCGCTCCCTCCGTTTTCTCCCTCCATCACGTTTTTTGCACTTTAATTAAAGCAGGAGGAGGCCTCGCGGCTCAGGAGGGGGGAAACGGGGCCGGGCCCCCGCGGCTGCTGCGGCAAATGGGTGCGAAATGCCGAAGGGACACGCACCCACCCCGCTAGCCCCCCATACGTGACAAACAAGCACGGGCTGGTCCTGCAAGCGCCGGGGGCAGGATCTGGCCCCCGTCCCCTCGCACAGAGCCGGAGCATGGGGGCTGTGTCCCCCCTAGCGCAGCCTCCCAGCCCCTGGGGTCTTTTTTCTACCGACCATTTGACGTTCAAGCTAAAGCTGCAAAAATGTATCCCTGAACGTTGATTTTTTTTTTTCCCAGTGGTTGCCCCTTTCGTTAGCCAGGGGTGAATGAAGTGCTACAGAGGTGGCATGGGGGCCCCGTAAATGCTGCTCTCTCCCCAAATGGCTCAAATGCTCAAATATTTTTGCACAGCCCACATGAAACCCCAAGCTCAGGGGGCCACGCTGCTGCTCCCGAGCAACCCCCTCTTTGCAAGAGGAGAAGCATCCTCGTGCAAAGCAAAGCCTCCGTCATTCCGTGGCAGCTCTTCTGCACCCCRCAGCCCCCGCGCCAGACCCTGCAAATAGGAGCCCGGCTGCTCCCGGTCCTGCCGGTGGGGACGGAGGCTGGAGGGACATCCCTGGTCCCCGCCGGCTCTCCCCTCACAGCCCGATGCTGCCGATCGCTTATCAGATGTTGTTGTTTAGACCTGGAAGGGGCAAATACCTCCCGGTTCCTTTGCCAACGCTTGAGGCCAAGCCACCATTTTTATTACGTTAGCAAACACCTGATAGCCGCGACCCGTCCCTAATGACATGTCACAGGAGGCTCCTGGCGTCTCCTTATCTCCGCCTTACGATGTTTGCTGTGCGCTCCAGCCCACAAGGTCACCCGTGCCTCCCGGCCCCCCACCCCACCGGTGRCCGGGGGGACCCCGGGTGGGGGACCCACCCCGAGGGATGGAGAAGGGGCCGCTGCGGTGGGACGGATGCAGCAGCGGAGGCTGCTCAGCTCCTTCCCCGGAGGTGACAGCAACGCTGGGGGACAGCGATGACCGTGGTCCCCAGCCCCGCTCCCACCCGAGGCAAGCTCCTCACGCCTGGCTGCTCTTGGGAGCGCTGCTGAGCTGCGTGGCACAATCTCTGCAACAGCCTGGGCACAAACAGGCCCTTTTTTTATTATTATTCTTTTTGGGAGGGGGTGGCAATATCTGGCTCTGAAAGTATTTTCCCACTGCCTCCCCCTCAGGGGTGCTGGGGAGGGTTCGGGGCCAAGCAGGGCTTGTGCGGCACCACCAAGGTCCCGGGGTGGTGGGGGAGGTGATGCCTCCAAATGCTTTGCAATGCCCCCAGAGAGCCCCCCGCGGTGCTGCCTTCACCTCCTGCCTGCCTGCCTGCCGGTCACTGTGCTGCTCTCTCCCTCCCCAGTGTCCCCTGCAAGCCTGGTGATGCTCCACACCTCGCTGCTTTTGCACATAGCAACGGGATCTTATTTTCCACAACATCCCGCCGGTGACCCGCGCGCCGAGCCCGGGGAGTCGCCAGAGCGAAGCCCAGCGCCGCAGCGAGGAGCCCAGCAACCCGAAACGGAGCCGGAGGCTCGAGACTCCCCATCGCCCTTCCGTGCCCCGCTGGGGACGAGCTCGGATCTGCGGGGTGCCCACCCAGGACCGTGCCTCTCCTTCCCTCCGCGCAGTATTTCCAAGACCTATCTTGGGGATTTTTTTTTTCTTAAGTATTTGCCTTCCAAGAGGCCGTTGGCTCTCCCGAGGAACTAGGAACAAGCTGTACTGGGAACTGGCAGAAGGGGAAGATGGATAATATTTAAGTTATACTCCTCCACCCGACGGACTGAGAGGGACTTGGGTCTGTTACTTGGTGTTTGGGAGAAGGAATTGCATGTGCTGTTGAACTGAGCCAATTAAACTGTAAATATAGGTACAGTCTGCTCCATCCTCACCCTTCYCTGCTCCTATACATAGAGATTTATATAAAAGAAGTAAATTTTGTCCAATGGATGTAAACTACTGTAATTAAGTGCAATTCCCCCATCTGTATATATTGTTCCCGAATCTCTTMTCTTTCTCCTTTTTTTTTTTTATGGTAAAGGTCAGAGCTGAGCATGGTTTTGGTTTTGTATTTCTCTTCTTCATTTAAATGAGTTAATTCACGAGGAAAGAGCTGGGCCTGTGCGAGGACGCTGGCCTGGCAGCACTGGTCTCTGCTCTGCGAGAGGACAGGCACACGCGTGTCCTCTGCACGGTGACATCCCACCTGAAGGAAGGGCCCAGGGCGAGCTGAGCAGAGCCCCGGCAGGACCTGGACAATCCGTGTGGGGACAGCTGCCGCTACGGAGATCTCAAGGGACTTTTCTGCTTTTGGGGACACCGAGATGGACTGTTGTGGGGTGGGGAAGCGCTCAGCAGCCYGGTCGACACATCCAGACCACCGGGAAGCGATCGGTGTCGGCAGTTTTCAGGTGAGCCTGTAGCGTTTGCTGCTACAGAGGTGAATGAAGCTGCAAGAAATTYGGGTGGGATCTTCCTCAAATGGAGTTCAGAGACTGTCTCCCTTTTCTCCCCTCCTTGGGGTGTGGAAGGGACTGGGTGCCCAGTTACTG
This sequence comes from Oceanodroma leucorhoa, assembly GCA_030449065.1. Taxonomy (NCBI): domain Eukaryota; kingdom Metazoa; phylum Chordata; class Aves; order Procellariiformes; genus Oceanodroma; species Oceanodroma leucorhoa. Next base: position 3,558,964 of record JASVER010000089.1, on the reverse strand, counting down.
CCTCGTCTCCTGCCCAATAAACGGCCAGTACAGGTGGCTTATTTTCCGCCGTTAGCAGGTTGATGATGAGCCTTGTTGCCTCCACCCTTAGCGATAAACGTGGTGCTCTCCTCCTCGCGGTGTCACCTCCGAGCTGCAGCTGGACGGACGGGCGCTGAGCTGTGATGTGAACGCGCCGGTCCACGGTCCCCGCCGGCTGCCTGCCTTGTCCCGCCCGGCAGCGGCTCCTGGAGGAAAAGCTTCGCAGCAAGATCTCCAGCTTGTGAACGAGCCCACCTCTGCGGTGAGGGCACATCCCAGCTGGGCACCCGCTGAGGACACCGGGCTCCACACCCTCCAGAGCCCTGGGTTTAGGTGCCCAAGTCCTACCTCCCCAAGCTGCGGAAGCTGTAAAAGGCATCATCTCCCCTCCCACGAGACACAAGCTCCTCCATACCTGCTCCTCTTCGGAAATGGACCTAGTGCTCCCCAGTTGTGTACGTTTTTCTTAAACTCTGCAGCATGTGCCAACTGCTGAGAGTGATTTAGAGAGGTGGAGAGCAGTAGAGGTGCCCGTGGACGGATGACCACCGCTAAAATGAAAAACACCGGATGCTTTCTTTGGGGCAAGAAAGGCCCTTTTGCTCCGTGTTTGTACAATGTCTAGCGCAGTGGGACCCTAACCCTGCTGGGACTAGTAGGAGTTGCCCTACGGTGAATAAGTCATCACGAATTGGAGACCAATATTCAGAATGACATTTAATTTAATGTATACCATAATTAAATMCCATTTCTTCTGACTCACTGCTGCCGTGTGGTCTGTAAATTCCCCAGACATCATCTGCCATGGTTTGGCAGACGTCGGTCTGGCAGGCAGCGGGAGGCAGGAACGCAGGCTGGCGGCAGTGACACGTCCCTCCTGCTGTCCCTTGCAGTGCCSGTCTAGGTTTCTCCCTGCCTGAAGAAGGCGAGTCAGGTATTTCACATGAAGCCCCAGGTATCAGCCAAAAATAGCAAGAGGCTCTAGGAGGTTGGGAGACCCGTCTCCTCACCCTCCTAATGATGCACTAATGATGTTGCCCTTAGTTCAGCAAAGTTTATTCCTCATCCTCTGCTAACTTTAGCAGCCGGGTGTTAAGCAAACCAATTAGGAGCTGAGTGCCAGCAAAGCCAAACCCCATCCACGGGGGTCAGCAAAGCACGTGGGTCGGTAAAGCACGAGGGGGAGGCGGGWGGGTGTAAAGCTTTTGAAGATCTTTGATTGCGAAGAGCTAACATGGCTGAGCGACTCAGAGCACATCAGTAGGAAAGGGTGGCCCTTCTGAAGATGCAGTGCAGGGCTTTGGTTTTAATCACCTTCAAAAATGCCTGATTTTGGTTTGGCACCCATTTTTTTTTTTGCATAAGTTAGATGTGGGCTGCTCTGGGAAAGGCTTTCAGAGCAGCAATCTGGCGCTCACCTTTATAGCCACAGCAGGACACCCCGGTAAAAACCTTCCCACAGAGTTTTGTTGTTTCTGTGATTTTTAGCKACCCCAGACAAAAACTGGAAGCGCAAAGCTGGAAGAGGATGGGAGGCATGAAGACTTTTTGGTCCCTTTCATGCAGACTTGGAAGTAATGCTCTCTTTTAGCAAAATTTGGAGAGAAAAGATGCAGGCTTTATTCTGCGATCCCCTTTGCACCTTCCTGCTCAGCAAGTCCTTTTCAACACACCTGAGTGCCAGGCTGAGCCCTCCTTAATATTGCATTCCCACCGGTCAGGGTGGAAATGACTTGGATTCTTCCACTTAGGCCAACTAGGTTTTGCTCCGTGAGTGGCTCGTGAAGCTAAACGGGCTGARCTTTCCCCAGCTGATGCATATCCAGCATCAGGTTGAATTGGTCCTGCAGAGGAACRGGCAATCCAGTGGGAAGAGGGGGGAGAAAGAGGCACTATATAACCTGCGGCATCTGAGCTGATGCTCTAAGGGGAGCAGTACTTTTGGGGCTTGGTTTCTGCACCAGCTTTAAGACAGACACAGACTGAGAGGTTTGGGGTGTGAAAACTGTGTGTAAAGTACTGTTTGGTGAGTGGCCTGGTGTCAGCGCTGCTCTCCAAAGCCCCGCAGAGAAGGTAAGTGAAAACCTTGGGGAAAGGAGACTCTGAGATGCAACCCCACCCGAGAGGGACCTGGAGAGGGAAGGGGGGACTTTCTTTTCCCAAAAGAAACTGAGAAAAAAGGCATCCAAACAAAGACACTGATGGAGAAGGTGACTACCATGGAGCAAGAAGTGTGTGATAAAGCAGGCAGGATAAAGTCAATAATGTGAATAGAACRGATGATTAAGAACAGATATATTTACCCAAGAGGTGTGCACTTATGAAGTTGCCAAACAGCTCATTGTGTGCTGTCACCCCCCCCCGAGCAGCAGGAGACGGGAAGGTAGGAAGCATGAGTGGTTGCTAGAGGATGCTGTGGGTGCTACGCATACCAACGTGTTCATGGGGAGAGGGGTTCCCTGGTTTGGATTTAACCTCTGGCTGAGGAAACCTTTCTGCCCAGGGAAGTACCACCCAAAACTGCTTCCCTGAGCAGCCTCTGCAGCAGCTGGGCTGGGGCTGTCCCTGCCCAGACCTCACCTTGCACTGGAGAAGCACTGGGTGGGGTGTTTGCTCCTGCAGATGCCCYGGCTGCCTCATTAAGTTGTTGGAAAATATGGTGTAATGTCAAATGAGGCTCCTGGAAGACTTTTTTTTTTTTTTCTCCTGGTGCTGTTGGGCACGTTGTGTTTGTCTGTGATGCACTTGTTATGGAGCAAAGAAACTAGCAGAAACATGACAAAGTTCATTTATGACCAATACAGTTTTACAGGGCTGGGTGATTATTTACAGTTCAAAGCTGYGCACAAGGGAATTCCTTGCACGTGAGGATCCGCAGGCTGCCACGAGGCTTTATCGGTCACTCTTCATGTTCATAACAAACTGCAGCCTCCTTCATGGCAGAGCACAGGGACACCGCTGCATTTAATTTGAAGTGGAGGTGTGGAAAGGAAAGGAAAAATCCCCMAAATCTCAGCGTTACCAAGGCCAGGGGGTAACACCCAGGGTCAGGGCTGTTGTGGCTCTCCGTGATGCGAGGACCCGCTCTCTCCAGGGAGGTATCACTCAAAGCTCGCTGTGTTTTGGTGCTCCTTCCCCGACCGGGATGCGCAGGCTGTGGGGCAGGGGAAGGGCACGGACAGGCATGGGGAAGCCCCAAGAGGCGCGGAGATGGGATGYGGGAGGGCCGGGCAGGAGCGTGATCTCTCCGGAGGAGAGCGCATCCCGGTGATACCTGCCTGGTCGGGTAAATCCCGTGCCCTGCCTGCCTCCTGTTTGCACTGCAGCACCGGCGATGCTGCCGGCGAAGTCACTGGGTCAAAACCAGGTTAGTGCCGCCCTCGCCGCCTGCCCCAGAGCCGCAATAGGGCTTTATCAGACCGCGAGCACGAGCCCTCGGCGTGGGGCTGTGGCCATCCCCGGGGAGCAGGGCTCCTCGGTGCTTATCACCTCCGTAACTGTGGGGAGGAACGGAGCCAGGGAAACCCCGTCCAGGGCCAAACCCTGTGTGCTGGCTGCTGGCCGGAGGGCTGGGGCACCCTGGTGCCGGGTTCCCTRTCCCCAGGTGCGTGGCGGCAGCCCCGTGGTGGTGCGGACCTCGCTGCCAGAGCAGTGCCRGGGCTCAGCCACCATCGCCGGTGCTCCGGTGCTGGCCGGGCTCTGGCCCTGCGGCAGCCAGTCCAGCTCACATCAGCCGGCACCGAGCATGCGGATTGCTAAGGAAGTCSCAGGTTATCCCCGTAGAGGAGCAGACGTCCTGCTGGCTGTGAAGGCAAYGGCCTCTCCAGGGATACCAAAATACAGACGAGCTATTTCAGCAACTTTAAAAATGTCGTTTGGCGCGCATGTAAACGTAACGCGCAGTTGCGCAACAGCATCCGGCTCCAAACGTGCGGTCTTTCCAGACTTGTTCTGCCAGTCCAGCCAGATGGCTGGATCTGCTGGAAATTTCGGCAGGAAAACCAGCAGCAGCRGTGTGGGGCTGGGCAGAGCCTTGGCTCTGCTGGGGCTGTGCTCCCCACCGCTGCAGCCTGCACCCCACACGCCGTTGCCCAGCGGTCCCAGCGCTGCCTTCCTGCACGATGGGTCAAAAGGGAAAGCATTTTCAGTCCCCTGCGGACAGCAAACACGCTCTGCCCTTTGAAGCCTTTGAGCGGATTTGGTTGGGCTGGTGGCGGAGTTTGAGGAGTACACAGAGAGGAATGCAGAAAGTGCTTGCACTGGGAGGCCGGGCTGTTTGCAGACGTTGCCAGCTCTSCGCTGCGCTGCGGTCTGGCCACGGGAGCAGGTATATGGAGCCAGAGGAGTCCCTGCGCCAGGCGGGTGGCAGCTTCGGGCAGTGTGCATTGAYCCCATCTCCTGCTGACGCGGGGTTTCCGTGATGCATTTGCAGGAGGTCTTCACAAATCTGTGGAAAGGTTTGGTGGAGAAAGAGATGTGAGCCATAAAGACCACCACCACCACCACCAGCAGCAGAGAGCAGCACCGTGACAGTTTACTGTCCTACACCGACGCACTGCTGCATGCTCTCAGCAGCCAGAGAAAACCTCACAATCTGCCTGCTTCAGGGCATCTCCGATTGCTCCCGCAGCTCCGCGTGCTGCTGCTGCACTGCCCCGCACCGGCCTCCCCCCAACAGCCAAGGGACCTGCGCATCTGGGGGCTCACTGGTCTGCAAAGATCCCGGGGAGCCTTGATATCCCACTGTCCTCCTCCCGTGGCAGGCCAATGCATGCAATGCTCCACATCCCGTGGTGGAGCAACCAGGGCTGCCACTCCAGCTGCAAGCACCAGCAGGTCCGTCCCCGCAGCCACCGCAGCAGAGTCCGGCCGGCAAACCCCGTGAGCTGCAACGCACTGTTTGCTCTGCAAGRGTCCTTTGCAGGCAGACGCTCAAGYTGCTCGCTTGCCTTCTCCCTGCGAGTGCTAGGAGATGTCCCGCGCGGATGAGATGGGCAAGACACCGCCCTGGGCCCTCCAGGGACGGAGGACGGATGCTTTGTAGGAGTCTGGTTCACTGCGTGTGGTCAGGTTAAACATCTGACGTGAGCAGACTGAGCCACGGACTGTATTACACGGGCCAGGGAGCTGGGCTAGCTGCTCCTCAGTGCAGGTAGGTGAACACCTAAATAAAAGCTCAGAGCTGATGTTCCTGGAGGCAGAACCCCATGGGAGGCTCCAGGGCTCGGCTGCCCAGCGGCACCCGGAGCCCGGCTCCCCTCGGCGGTTGTGGGGTGTGCCTTCGTTTAATCCTGAAGGGTAATTTACCCCTGCTGCGGGCGGTGGAAGGCAGACAGGTCCTGCAGCAGCACCGGGGCGAAGGAGCGGTACGTGCTGCCACGAAGGGCCCAGTGGAGCCAGCAGTTGGAATGCTGTGGGAGCCACCAGCATCAGGGGGGAGAGGTCTCTGACCCCCTGGACTTTATTTCTCTGACCCAGRGATAAAACTTAAAACTCAAAAAACTCGGACGTGCACTAAAGAGTTGTCCCATCCCAGTATATGTGTAATACCAAGCCACAGAAAACCTGAACCTCAGACATTTTACGTTATCTTCTAATTCAAGGAACTTTGATTTTACTTTTATATTCAGCAAAATTAATTCTCCTCTCTGTAATTAATATGCTGCTCAAATGGATTCTTAATTACAGATAAATCACAAATCTACACACTCAACTGTCATGCTTTTCAAGTAATAAAAGAGATCATTTGTCTTCCTCAGATGAACAGAGACCAACTAGCACACCATTTCCCCCTTTATGAAGAATTCATTTGCCTTAGAAAGAAAGTCTTTAAAAAAACATTGCAAGGATTTCTTGAATAGGGGATCAAAGCTCCCACRCTGCTGGAAACCATTTTTGCTAAGTAAGACGTGGGTAAAGGAAAAAAAAGTAAAAGTTTTTTGGTAGTRGTTGGGATTACGACACCCTTGGGAGGGACAAGGACGTGGGGTCAAGAAGTTGTGACCAGGTTAGCAACACAGGGAACAGAAGGGGAGGACAAAGGAACAGAAAGTGGAAATGGACAGATGAATGAGGAAGCATGTTTCTTTGCCGAAAGAGAATGGATGCTACATCAATTCATACTGAGAGCTAAAGGATGAGGGCCTGTTAATGGATTGGGGGACACAGCAGGGATCAGAGGTCACGAGTGCACTCAGCTAGGCTAATTGACTGTTATGTGCATATTAGTGATGATAATGTAGTAGGATAGTGGGACGTGGGGAGCAGATATGCAAAAGTTCCGCTGACAAGCGCTTGTCCTGTAGTTCCTGTCTTACACCTGCTAAACAAATGCACACACACACACAAGATAGTGGCCTTAGCTGGCTTTCTTCAGGAGCGGAGCCCACAGCCACAGGTAAGCATCTCTGACCCGATTGTGCATGTGATGAAATCAACTCGCTCACCACATTTGCTCTGCAATCTTACGGGTTTTTATTCCACTCCTATGTGTTGGGCGTGGCCCGAAGATCTGACCAACCCATCTCACCTGGGCTGCTTCTACACCGTCGCAGAGGTCCCCTGCGCACCCCTGTGGGATTTGGGGGCTGCTTCRGGGTCGGGAGTGTACCCTGCTATTAACCACCTGCCTGTACCTGCTGCGATCCCTGTCTGCAAGAATAACAAATGAAAGGTGAAAACCATACAGCCCGGGCTCTCCCCCACGTCCCAGTCCAGTCCGCGGGCGTCCTGCCAGCAGCTCCAAGCAGAACAAGGCTGGCGCTTACCCTCCTCTGCTATAATTTTATGCCAGCCCCGGTGTGTCGGAAGCGCCGTGTTCCCCAGCACGTACAAGCAGGTGCGGGGGGGTCAATRTAAAGACCACGAGCTGGTCCAATAAATACTGCGTTCACCCCGCCCGAGTGTGGCTGCGGTGGGGGGCTGTTGATGCCCCCCTCGGCTCGCACAGGCAGCTGTCTCCTGTTTGCCGCGGTGCAGATGGAGTGAGAACTCCCTGGCAGGAGGCACTTTGCTCTCTCTTTACTGGTTTGGATCAATTATAGGGAACAAAGCGAGTCATCCTTTGCCTTGTGGTGTTTCTGCAGTGTGCACCTGAGAGGGGTCCTTCTCTGGGAGGCTTTAGGTCAGCTTGCTCAGCAAAGCAGGAGCAACGCAGGAAAAGAGTGAAATCAGCTCCAGTCAATCCAGATACGGGATCAGTTCTGGAGGTCGGGTGCAGTTTTGAGCTGACTTTTGTGGAATCGAGATCCAGCCTGGCGAGCACTGCTAATAAARCAGGATTGCCCAGGTTACATCAGGCTGTTGGGGCATTAATCATCGCGTCCGTGGCTGGGCTGAGCTGAACAGCCTGTGCTCCCACRCCACGCGCACCCTGCAAAGGCCTCGCTGGTCATCTGGTGTCAGCGCTGACTTGGCAATTAGCGTCGAGTAATTGATAGAGCAGCACCGGGGAAGCAAAGCTAAACCCGACGCCGTGACAAGAGCGGTTTTGCTTTGCATTAACTTAAGTKACTCCATTTTGGTACTTCACTGACTTCTCTCTTCCACCCCCAACACACGACATGACCCCTCGCAGCCTGAGTCCTGGCGCTGGCCCCTCCGACCGCTCCAGGGCAGATCRACTTTGGCTTAAGGCAGCTCGGCCCCTGGGGCTGCAGGTGCTRGAAGATGGGAGCGTGTTGCTGGGGGCTCCTCCTGCCAGAGGGTCCCCCGTTCCTGGCACCCAGCGCTGCCGCCTCGGGAGCCCAGCTCCTTACTCCGACCTCAAAGGGATTTCCCAGTCAACTGATGAASAGAATCTTTGCCGTTTCCTCACTCTTGAATCTGCTGACAGCATCTCTTGGGGAGTGATGGATATTGGAGATGATTTATAGTTCTTTGTTACACAAATACCTCYACATTCTTCCCTGTCCTCTCACAGCAACCATTAGTCACTTTTCCCAGCRGAAAAGCAAGAGCCTCAGCCCGGGAACGGCCCGAAGGACGCGGCGTCGAGTCTCTCTCCCGCACTGGCTTTATTCGCTGTAAATATGCCATCGGCAACGGCTCAGCTCGGGGACRCAAACGAGGGAAGCGTCAGCGTCGTGGTGCTCTGCACCCAGCCAGGTCTCCGTGCGGCTGCTTCCACCCGTCTGCCGGGAAGTCAAAAGGTTGGCAAAGAAAAAGCGCTATAAATCAGGCAGATASGGGCTGCGGGGAGGATTGCGTTTATGCAATTTTTCATCTCAAAATTTGTAATTAAAGTAGTGAACGTTTCAGGAGGAACAGCCATCGCCAGTATCTCTTGGGGCTCTCAGACTTYGGCAATGTAAACGTTTAGCCCTTGAGATTTTTATTACATAAAATAGTTTTTGTAATGCTGTTGTTGCTTAATTGAATTTCTGTTTGTTTTACTTCAGGAACACCAGGAAAAATATCTGTATTGTTTGATCTGATAGAGAGTACTAGGAGAGACTTACCTCTACTATTGGGTCTCACAGTTTATCATAATGAATAAATACATGAATTAAATAAATTCTGATCTTAATCTATGCAAACTTTCTCGATTGCCCTGCGCAGCTGAGCTAGTTGCTCGGCTGCTCCTGCCATTGCCTCTAGCATTTCTTTCTTCAAGCACAGTTGTGAGGCCGGATTGTATCAGTGGAAATCAAGGATTAAACAAATTAACTGAGCACATTCCTGACTTTAATTTAGGTGTCACTGGGACTGCTAACCAGCTTCACGTCAAACGCACGCTGAAATGCTCTGTCGATGTGGGTCTTAAAATCAGGAGGGTAGTGCAGGATTGAGCCCTACGTATTTTTTAATAAAATAGGTTTGAATCAAACGAAGGGAGAACATTCCTCCACTTCCACAGGGAAAGGCAGAGCCACTTGTTGCAGATCACAAAGGGACTTCCCCATCGAGCCACGAAGAGAACATAAAACAAGGGATGATCCAGGCAATGAAAAGTGCTAATAAGCCACYGTTTTGCCTCCTTGGAAATCTGTAGGACCTAAGTTTACATCTCTAAGAGGCAGAGCGTGGTTGTGCCCGGCGGAGCTGATAATCTCTGCTCGCTGGCACCGTGATGGACAGAAGAGATGTCAGTCCTTTGAGACAAGCTAATGATACTGTAAATCACCAAAGCACAGACATGTGCGAACAAAAACTTCCCACAAAAGCTTTTGTCCTTTTATTCAGCTGAGCGGTTCCTTAAAAATAGCTGAAGCAGTCAGCGCAATTAACTTGCCATCAGGAATACACAAAAGGACAAAACGCTGCCATCGGCCTATAAAGATGTCGAACAGTTTTATGGCTCATATGCCAGATTCGATATTTCTGATTTGTTTAGACCTTAGGTAGATGATTAAAAATTTTTTAAAAAAGGAAACAGAGCGTCAACAAACACCAGCCTGCTGTGGGTCCCTCCCRTCCCCCAGCTCTGCTGCCGTAACGGGGTCTGGAAGGGTCCGGACGGGAGGGACCCACAGCCACATTGATGGCCCGGAGCCCCCCGGGGTTGTGGCCGGCCTCTGCCGCGGAGAAAGGGCCGCTGCTTTCCGCCCTCGGGCTGTGGGGACGGCGGGGTGGTTTCACCGGGTGCCCCTGGTCTGGTGCGGCCTACAACCGAGCGCGGCCCGGCGGAGCCTGACCTTGCGGTTGCCATAGCAACGCGGCGCCATGACACCCCGCGGGGTGGTTGCTATGATACCCAAGCCAGGCAGGTGCTCGGCCCCGCCTCCGCGCTCCCGGAAGTGTTCGCTACTTCCGGGGTCGCCSCGGGGAGTGTTGGGTGGGGGGGTAACATGGAGGTGCAAGAGCTGTTTCGGCGGTTGGGTGCCGGTGCCCGGTTTGACGTGCGGCGATTCGGGCAAGATGCGAGGCGATTCGGGGTGCGGTGTCACCGAGGGGGGGGAGGCTGGGACGGGTCTGGGCCCCCTTTCCCTCCCTGACGCGGGTCTCCAGGCCCCGTCCCTTCCCCGCGGCGGGCCCCCGGGCCTACCTGCGGCAGCGGTCGGGGAGGCGCTGGGATCCGGGCGGGGCGTCTCATCCTTTTCCCTTCTCTCTCCCCCAGGTGGTAAAGGGGAGCGGCGGCAACGGCTCGCTGGAGAGCCTCGACTTCTTCGGGCGCAAGGAGGGAGCCCCTCTGGGGTCTGGCGAGGAAGGCTGGGGGCTCGCAGGGRCTGGAGAGGAGGGAAAGGGTGGAGACCAGCAGGAGGAGGATGGAGCAGGGAATAACGGCGGAGAGATTGCAGGAAAGAGAAAAAGAACTGCAGAAAGCAGTGAAGGGAAGAGGAAAAAGAAAAAGACACGAGGTATTTATATATATGTGCGCGTGTCCCAGACGGAATATTCTGATGTAGTTYGTGCTTCTTGCTTGTTTCTGTTTACTTTAAATCTCCAGGTACTGTAGGTCATTTTACTGGGAAAAAAAAAAATAGTCTTCTGKGTTCTTTGGCCGGCCTGTGTCAGAGCTGATAAAATAATTGGGTCAAGATTCAGTGTTAAGGCATGAGGATGTGGTTGCTATCCATCYGGAGTCTTCATTAACTTTAGTGAGAATGACAGAAAAAAGGTTTTGAGGTGCTCTTTTTTACCAAATAATTTTTGATCGGATTTTACTAATGGAAATCTCAATTTTTTTGAAACTTCCAGGAGCAGCATCGATGCCAGAGTTGTCAGAAAGTAATGGAATAAAGTGGATGTCCTCTCTGGAAGCAAAATTCGAAGATGCAAAAGACAAAAAGCCTACTGCAGAAAAACTTGAACGCTTGAGAAGAGAAAAGGTGGGACCACAGAATTCTAATCTAGCAACAGATTACTTGGGTTTTGTGGGTGTTTCATCTGAAAATTGAGGTTCATTYACGGTAATTTCTCTTGGGAGGAGAGTGACTGAGTAGGGGGACAATAACCASAAGATGAATCCGTATATATTTAGCTTTATGCTGTCAGAGAAAGAAAGAAAGGGTTTGCCTTTTGCCTTTTAGATAAACCGCTTCAGAAATCAACACAAGATTAATGTCCAAGGAACAGATCTTCCAGACCCGATTGCCACATTTGATCAACTTCAAAAGGAATACAAAATCCACCCTAAAATCATGGAGAATATTCAAGCTGCTGGCTTCCGGGTCCCAACACCAATCCAGATGCAGGCTATTCCCGTCATGCTTCATGTAAGTGCTCTGGTACTGCATTTTATTACAGGGAGTATGGCAAAATTTGGAAAGCAGCCTCTCTTTAGGGTCACGGCAGTGGTTAGTTTCACAGCTTTAGAGAKATATTAACTGCATCAGAGTTCAAAACTTAGCCATTACGATATTCCTGATCTGTGCTTTTACTAATGTATTTTGGATTAGTTTGTAGCATTAATATTTACGTGAATGTGATTTTTGTTTCGTTTTTTTTTTCTCTTTTTTTTTTTCTAGTAAAATACAACACCGTTCTTGTTTTTCTTATAGGGTCGGGAGCTTCTAGCTTCAGCTCCTACTGGGTCTGGAAAAACACTGGCATTTTGTATTCCTCTCTTGACACACCTGAAACAACCTAGGAACAAAGGATTYAGAGCGCTGATCATATCGCCTACCCGAGAGCTTGCTAGCCAGGTGTGCGTTGCGGGGAAGGGGTTGTCATATTGATGTACTTCAAAGTTTTCACTCTGAATCAGTAAAATAGCAGCTTAGTAAATATTYTTTTCYTTTATTATCCTCAGATATCAGAAAAAGGTAATTTAAACATTTCTCTTGTCTTCTGTGAAGYAGCTGTGTATCTAGCATCTCGGTCTAATCTAGATGATTAGATTAGAGGCTCAAGGTTCTTTGATCATATTTTAAAACTGCCCAATGCTTAAGTGCTCTTAATACCTACCTTCATATTTGAGATTGCTACAAGAGATTTATCTGTTTGTCCCAAACACAGAATTTCAACAAGTAACTTTATATTGAAGCTTTGTTATTAAACTGAAATAAAAATTACAACTTTGGGCAGAGTTCCATTTTTATTCAAATGGGAGGGGGGCTTATGGGAGCTACATTGTTAGAGTCAAAATATGGTAGTCAGACCTGTRAGAACTTTCAAGTGAATAATATATGATAGAAAGCTGCGTTTTATTATGCTGAGAAGACTAGACAGCTGTCTCTTAACACTGAAGTCAGGATAATGTTTGAAACTGTAACTTAGGGATTGCCTGCAGTTTTTCTGGTCAGAAAAGCTAAGCAGATTGGTTTGTAAATTTAATCTCTGTTTTCAGACACATCGGGAGCTGGTGAAATTGGCTGAGGGGACAGGCTTCAGAATACATATGATACACAAGGCAGCTGAAGCAGCAAAGAAGTTTGGGCCCAAGTCTTCTAAGAAATTTGGTAATTGTTATAACTACTTGAAGTGCTTCTGAAAATTTAAAAAATGTCACTGACTTTTCTCTTCCGGCCTGTGTGGTTTTAAAGAGATCGGTTAATACCACTCAAGACGTGCAATCTGTTGCTCAACGCCAGAAGAGTAGCTGGCACGGAAGAAGTAGGAAGTGAGCCTGACAGTGGACCCTGTTAAATTGTACCTCTGGCAGATTGGATTGGAACTTGTGTTTCTCAGGGTTCTGTTAGTCTGGTTTATTTTGTATCTTTTTATATGTTTTGACTTTTTTTTTTTCCCCCTATAGATATACTAGTTACTACTCCAAACAGACTCATTTATTTGCTGAAACAAGATCCTCCAGCAATAGACTTGACCAGGTACCGAGAGTCTTTATCAAATCTGGCTTTGCTACTAGCTTTGCCACTGAAAAGCAGATGCGTGCATGGTCCTTGCATCTGTGATGGTCTCTTACAACTTTTCCCTTCTCCACAAATGATTCTTAGTGAAAAGAAAACCTCTCTGTTCCTAGTGTGGAGTGGCTGGTGGTGGATGAGTCGGACAAACTGTTTGAAGACGGGAAGTCAGGGTTCCGAGACCAGCTGGCCTCCATCTTCCTGGCGTGCACGTCCCACGTGGTGAGAAGAGCCTTGTTCAGCGCAACCTTTGCACATGACGTAGAGGAGTGGTGTAAACTCAACCTTGACACTGTTGTTCTGGTGTCTGTTGGAGCAAGGTAGGTGTGCAGTTGTACTGACTCYCTCGTGGTTTTTTCCTTTCCTGGGTAAATGATTTGCTTTCTTTGCATCATTGGTCTGCTTGGTTGTATTTCTCTGTTGTTAGTCTTAGTACTGCAGGTTATCTCCAGAAAAAATTGTGTAGGCATACAGATCTTTCTCCCATAGTGGGGAAAGTGTTGTTTTCTTTTACCCATTACTTTACCATCAAATAAACATTAATCTTAGAAGCGTGTACTGGTGAAGTAAGTTTGTCATGCAATATTTCTTGTTCACCGGGTAATATTTTATGGGTTTTAGTGTTTATTTATAAACTCTAATACTTCTGTTGGATTTCTGGTTTCAGAAACTCTGCAGCAGAGACAGTAGAACAAGAGCTATTGTTTGTTGGATCTGAGACAGGAAAACTAACGGCAATGAGAGAGCTTGTTAAAAAGGTATTTTGGAGARATTGAGTATGTTCTGCTTACTACTGAACTGAGCTGTGTGTTCTGTCAGAGACTCATAATTTCCTAGGTCAAAAACCTCTCTGTGACACATGTTAAACCATTGTCCAAATCTGCTGTACAGGAGGAAGAGTAAGTACCCTATCTATGAAAACTGAGAGGGTTCCTCATTCTTGGTTATGTATTTGAGTCTTGCTGAGGAGCAGTTTGTATTAGCAGTCTGTTTAATTTTACTTTGCGGTGTGAGTGGGTTCTTCACATTGGGTGAAAAAAAACCAAACCAAATCTGTTCATTTCTGTGGATTAAAATGCAGCCTGATGCTTAAGTTGGGAACYGTTCCATCAAAGGCAATGGAGCTGAACTTGCTTAGTTCTCACTCCCAACGATTTGGCTAGTCAAAAAAAAATAATCCTCTGAGATGTAAAATACTGGGGCTGGTTAAGTCTCTTTAGTAGCTCAGTSTCTGTAACCAATAATGGTAGGAAAAGGACTTGAACCTTAGACAAACTTATTCTTTTGCAGGGTTTTGCTCCYCCGGTCCTTGTTTTTGTACAGTCTATTGAGAGGGCTAAAGAGCTTTTCCATGAACTTATTTATGAAGGCATCAACGTGGATGTCATCCATGCAGATAAAACTCAGCAACAGGTAGGAGGATATAATTTCTTTTCAAGAAACACTTCAGAAAGAAAGGTAAAAGCAAGAGTGTTGTAATTTCAGGTAAGTTTAACAGTAAGTTACTGCAGGTTTTCGTTTAGAGGTTTTGTTTTATTTGTTAACATCATGACAACTTCCAGGAAACAAGTTCAYCTCCTTTCTCAAATTGCTAATTAGGCTGTTTCCAAGTACCTTTCTCTTCTTTTCCTAGAGAGATAACGTAGTRCGCAGTTTCAGAGCTGGGAAGATTTGGGTGCTTATCTGCTCAGCCTTACTAGCACGAGGGATTGACTTCAAAGGAGTGAACATGGTCATTAATTACGATTTGCCAACGAGTGCAGTGGAATACATCCACAGGATAGGTGAGTGATTGTTCACAAATTATGTCCTTCTTCCCGTTTCCTAGATCTTTAATGTAGATGCTCTTGTGCATGAGCAAAAATCCTGAAACCAAACCTCCTCTGTTGCTGCAGCACTARCTTCTACATCGCTTGAGCCAGTTTATATCTGGGCTCAACTTCCAGTAAAACTGTGTTACTTTTTGTCAGTCTTCTACGAATCTGAAATATTTAAACACTTCAGACATACCTGTGCTTTCGTTCAATAGGAACAATCTTTGGGGATYGGCTGCTTGGTAGTGTGCTTAGTATACTAACATATCAGGAGGCTGGGGCTGGGAAGAGGAATAAAATAAAGGGAGATATTTAAAGTAAAATCTTCACTCTTTGCAAAATTTGTGTTTGACAGGTCGTACTGGAAGAGCAGGGCACACAGGAAAAGCAGTCACTTTCTTTACAGAAGACGATAAGCCTTTATTACGGAGGTAAATTGGAAACATGATCTAGCAAAAATGTTTTTTTGTGTTTTGCATAGCATACTGCTGAACCATATGGTTGTGTCTGGTACCACACACCTCGTAAGCACAGTATTGCCAAGCTGTGGAAACCCCGCGCTGCTGTAAAAAGCTCTTACAAATAGAGAGAAAGAACTCTGTATCAACATGGTGGAACTGCAAGGTGGTACCACAGTATGGGAAAGACTGAGAACATTTCAACGTTAAGGTTTCTTTTTGAAGCCTTTCACTAATGCAGCAAGAGAGAAACTGGCATCCGTTCACTTCTTTCAGTCGTTGCCAGTAACGACAACGTGATGGCTTACTTGGTAGCACCTTTCAGTGAAACTCGGTTCTTCTGACTTGAACCTCGCTGAAGGGCAGATTCAACAGTTTTTACAACTAACTTTGCTCTTGTTCTGGTTTTCCTGAATCATTTGCCATGTAGAAAGTATGATTRCCTCATGCTGTCCTTTAGGTTTCTTAATGCAGTTTTTTAACTTGCATGTGTCCAAAATTACTTGGTACGACTCTCTGTTTTGGCTTACTGCTTTTTCTTCATCTCCTTGAAGACTGTGCTCGCCTAGAGTTTGAATTTGGTTAAACTATCCACATGGAGTCATTAGTTTCATTTAAGCCTTTTGTGTCTTTTTGTTTCTTCCTCACCTTACTTCAAACTTGCTTTTGTGTCTTTATTTCTTGCTTTAAAAAAAACACAACAAAAAACCAGCAACAAAACAGGCAGTTGTTAGGGATTGCTGTTTTCCACAGAAGCAGCTTATSTGTTGTCCAAGCACTCACTGCCGGAATTAATCTCTTCCCTTCTTTTCTTTCCAGTATAGCCAATGTTATTCAGCGAGCTGGCTGTCCTGTGCCAGACTACATAAAACACTTCCCCAAGCTGCAAAGGTATGTTCACTTGAATACTTTACCAGTTTGTTTCCCATTTTAAAAGCCTGCATGAGYGGTGCTGGGTATATATGGGTTACAAAAGATCTAGTTGTTTGCAATATAGTTGCAGTTTAGCTGCAAAAGGAATTTTAGACAGGGCGGTYGTGGCCGTTTTTTACCCGCACAAAAATGGAAAGAAAAAGAATTCTCGACTTMCGGTTTTCCTGGAGTTAACTATTTTTCTATGAGTTCCCTGAAATCTGCTTTAGACTTCCTAGGCCCATACTCATGAATTGGGCTTCTGACACATGAAAGTAAGTCCTTTACTCTTTTGAGTTACCTTTAGAAAAATTGGTGTAGGGGTGTATGTATATAAATACACATTTYTTGTAATTAGTGCTTCTTTTCACGCTTTTTCATAACTTCTAATAGTTTCTAAAGCTAGAAATTTTTATATATATATTAGACTTAGATATTAAAATGAAGTTTGTTTGAATGTCTTGGAGATAATGTGGCTGAACTAATCTTGGAATAAACAACACTGACAATATATTCAGACCCATAAATCCCTAACAACCAGTAAAGGTTTTAATTATCTGTTTTATTTATTTTGGATATTAATTTTTGCCCTTTTAAGTAATTTAATCCTTCTTCACTAAATGTCGTTCTCAGCAAACAAAAGAAGAAATTAATTAAGAAACCATTGACAAGAGAATCCATTTGTACCACCCCTCAGTGCTTCTTAAAAAAAGCCAAACGAAAAATGTAAGTAGGTTTTTCTCAAGAGGAGGTAAGAGATGCTGTTTATCCAGAAAAGGCCCAGCAAGCTTCCTCCAAAATAACCGGTAGCTTATTTGGATGGACCACTCAGTCGTAATGATTTTAGCGATGGTGAAGTTTTAGTGTCAGTATCTGTCCACTGGAAATGGGATTAATGCCATCAGTTTGCCTTACATGGTGCCACGTATCGGGTGATAGCAAGCTGAGTTTAAACCACTGGCCTTAAAGGCAGACTTCAGACTAGCTGTCATTTGACAGAACCTACCTGCTTCTCTTCTGGCAAAGGGATGGCTTTGATTTTAAAGCATGGAGTGTTAATACAAGAAGCAGATCTTAAGTTGTAATGACTGGAGCTCACAGAAGATTGGCATGTAGCAGTTTGGTATGGTAGAAGTGGTCATAAAGAACACCATTACCACGCTTTGGAGTGTTGCTATCGAAGGACTTACGTTCAGCTGTACTAATATGATGTAAAATGACTAATGTCTGTGTCACTGCTMTATACTTCATCTTTTTTTATATATAATATTCTGGTGTCTTGGTCTCCACTGTGTTTCTTGCAGGAAAACTACAAAGGAAAATATTAAGGAAAAAAAGAAAGTTAAAGATGATAAAAATGGCAGTAAATTACAGACTGTTTCAAAAAGCTGAATAGCAACAGACTACTCATGAGCTGGGGCTGACACCTATGTCCCTACTGAAGAACAGAAGAATGAAGATAGCAGCAAAGGGGAAGGGAGAAAATTATTTCTTAGTTTCCTTCTGGGTGAGGATGGATGTTTACATGCAAGAAAGTCTCTACTGAAATACCAGTAGAGGATTCCCGAATGCTTCTTATAGAAGCTGACATGTGCTCTTGCAGTAAATGCCTTGTGTTTCTGAACAATAGTTCAAAAATAGCATCTGTTTGTGTTACTATCATGCAGTTTTGTATTACTCCTTGGAAATACTGTCAGTTCTGTGTTCAGATCATCCCTAATAATCCCTAATAACACAAAGCTTACTGTTAGGCTTGATAAATGCAGCTGTCAAAGACTTCCCTGAACGCTTTAAAAACAAACAAAAACAAACCCACTTGTATTGTATGTGAAAGAAAAGCTTTGCTCCTCCTACTTTTTTGCTTCTATAAAATAATTCTGAAATAACTAATACTTTACATGTCTGTAAACTCTAGTAATTTTGTACTGTTTCACATTTAAGTCTCAAAACAGAATAAACAAGGTCATAAAAGATTCTARTACAGGTGCCTGTCTGTCTATACAGCCTTGGCGGAACAAGTCTGCAGGCATTATTCCATACCTATTACACAAAAAGGCCAGGCTCCTCGCGTTTTCCACCTCCTCATCTATCTGTGTTCTCAGTCCACTGTTGTGTCAGAATTCCGGTAAAGCAGGAATGGCTTCCTCTTTGCAACTATAATCCTTCTTTAAGCAAGCGTTCCTGCACAGGATTGTCTTCCTGCTTTGTCATACTTAATCCAATTTGGAAACGGATCCCAGGCCTGTGTAACTCATTTACAGCAGAGCACTGTTAATTGCTTTGCCCGAGTGATAACTGTGAAGTTTTGTGAGAACGATGAAGACTCTCTGCATCCTGTTTTGCTTATTCCTGAGCCAGACTGAAGCTGAGTTGTTTTTGCTTTGTCTGCAGAATTGCGTCTTGCAGATTTGGGCTATATAGGAACTAATGTCTTCATTTTGACATCTATGAACAAATTTACCTGTATATTTTAATAAAAATGCAGTCGTATATTATGATAAATACCAAGTTGCCTGCTGCAAGATGTTGATGACAGATATGACGTGGAATATGTTTAACAATTTGAGTGAGAAGTTACCAATATTGACCTTTAAAGGCCCTGCTAATACGTAGAATAGATGTGCTTATTCCAGTAGTGGTAGCAGGAGAGAAAACAGCTTTTGATCTYGAGCATCTTTGTCTTGTATAGCAGGGTGCTAGAAAATGCTACAGTTCTCTTTCTGAGTGACTTAGTTTTAAAATGAGAGCTTAAATTTCGTTTAGCTCTTTCTCTAAGGCTGGGTTTGATTTTAACGTGATTTCTGACACCGATCAGTAGCTTAGCAAGCCGTTGCTCAGGATTTACTCCCCTGAGAAGCGCTGGAAAGCTGTCACACTGAACACCCTCTTTGCCCGAGGGTAAAGAACAACTCCAGAACTTCCACACTGTCATGTGTTTTAGCGAGCTTTGGCTGACCTTTCAAAGAGAGAAGAGCCGCTTTGCACAACTGTGACTACGTGGTAAATCGTACCGCACCTCATCGGGAGCGCTYGTTTCACAATGCTTCCGAGGTTTTTGGCTGGCACGGTTACCGTGTAATAAAATGRTATTTGCGGTGCCCTCAGCAGGGGCACGTTCAGCAGCAGCTGTGGGGGAGAGCTCAGCTGGCCTTCAGGTCAGCCCTRGGGTGCGGGTTCCCCGCGTCCCCTCGGTGTTTGGGCAGAAGGGCGGCACTTTTTCACGGAAAAGAGATTTGTTTAGGTGCCTGAAGTCGACTTTATCAACACGCARCCTCGATGTTAAAAGCCTTCCTGAGGAGAAGGCAGGGCCCCCCCGTCCCGCCTCAGGCCGGCCTCGCCCCGCCGCACGTCCCCGCCCGCCCGGCTGTGTGTTCCCGCCGCCGCCGCTCCCCGTGAGGCCGGGCCGTGAGGGCGGGCCGCGGCTGGGCCCGGCCCCGGAAGCCGCCGCCGCTCAGCTGACAGCCGCTGCCGGGGCCGGAGCGGGAAGATGGCGCTGCGGCCGGGAC